>JBBPBX010000257.1:5163-98087 GCA_038048925.1 Garcialebias charrua
CAGGTAGCCCTCGACTTACGAACAAGTTTCGTTCCTACGGCCGTTCGCATGTCGAAAATCGCAGTAAGTCGGAAAACACACGAGCCGCCACTTATACACGTACATGTACGGTACTGTACAGTTTCCAAGCACTTCACCTATCCTAACACAGTACAGGTAGTCCCCGACTTACGAGCGAGTTCCGTTACAACGAGGCGCTCGTAACACGGAAATCTCGTAATTTGGAACGGCCGCCACGTGTCTCGTAAGTCCGGAATTTCGCTCGTAAGTTGGAACGGTTTTGCTAGCGCGACTACAAACACTCGTTTTTCATCGAAAAACTGCTTATGAGTGCATAAAAATGATCGGAAACGTGTGTCCACATGTTTAGCTAACGAACTGTGGTGAAAAAACACAGAAAAACTCAGTATTTTTTGCGTTTTTTCCAAAAATTTGCCAGCTCGTAAGTCTGGATCCTCGTAAGTTAGAGCGCTCGTAAGTCGGGGACTACCTGTACCCTACATGATTATCAAAAAACACATACAGTACATTTGGAGCCATAATGAAGGAAAAAAATAGTTAGCATGTCTGTTAGCATGTTAGCTCGTTGTACATCCGAGCTCTGCAGCTTCCAGCTGCTTCACGTGGTCCAACCTGTTTGTACTTGCATGTTAGCTCCATACATTTGGAGCCATAATGAAGGGAAAAATAATTAATAACTTACTGGGAGCTGGTGAAGCCGTTTCTCCACGTTAACATGTTAGCTCCTGGCCACAGAAAAACTCTCTGCCGCCCGTCGGCTCCGTTTCCCTGGTGGGGCTAGCGTAAGCATGTTAGCTCCGGGTCCGACCAACATCTGAGGCTGCCAGGCGGAGCATCGAGGCGAGCTGCCGGCTGCAGCAGGCATCTCCGCCGCCTGTCGGTTCCGTGTCCCCGGTGGGGCTGGCATTAGCATGTTAGCTCCGAGTCCCACCAACATCCGAGGCGCGAGGCCGTTCCTCCGCCTGAGACGTCCACAGAGTTCACCAAGCGTTTCCAGCTCATTTATCCGAGTGAAGCAATCTCTGATCGGACACACGGTCCGTCCATCCAAAGCCTGCTGTCGAAGCCAGAGCTAACCGAAAACTGCCGAAAACTGCCAAAAACTGCGTAATCGGCTTTAAAATAACAATACAGTAATAATAATAATGATAATAATTTATTTGTAAAGCCATTTAAAACAACCACAGCTGCAACAAAGTGCTGTACAGTACTGTACACATAAAATCAAGAACATTTAAACACATAAAATAAGATTTTTCAGTTTGTTTTTTTATTAATAAGATGCGTTCGTAACACCGAATCGCCATAAATTGAGACTGCCGTAAGTCGAGGACTACCTGTACACACACCCACACACACACTGTATGTTTCAGACTAAGGTGCGTTAAGCAAAACTAAACAGTCATATATGTCAAACTTTAGTCAACTCGTCCACAATAACCACATAAAAATGATTCAAAGTGAGTAATCACAACCAGAATTAAAACATAAGGTGCACTGCCAATTTTGAGAAAATTAAAGGATTTGTAGTGCGCCTTATAGCCCCGGTATATAAACCGGCTGGTATCTGCTGCCCTTAGTGGCCAACATGTTTTTTTTTTCCTCATAAACTCACCATGTCCCCATGAATGTTCCAAAATATGCCTTTTTTTTTTGCCTGTTACTCATTTTGTCATCTTTTATTTTATAGCATGCATGATAAAATTACTTTTTATGTCCCCAAAATAATTGTTTGCCTCTTTATCTAAACAGTTTTTGCTTCCTTAAAACAGGGATAATCCTTCCACAAGTTCAAACACTTAACCTGGTAAACCCAAAGTCAAGAGGGGGTTAAATTGTAGAAGTAAACCTTTTTGGGGAATAGGGTAAATAAAATCTGCAGAAACTAGGGGGCTGCCAGCTGGAGGGCTTGGTGTCACACTGGTGGAGGAAGGGATGTGTGTGTGTTGACTCTGAAGTGTGTGTGAGATTGAAGTGCAGTGGCAGGCGATTTGTTCTGCAGGGGAGAAATGAGGGAGGGGCTGACGGGGCTTATCTGCCCCTCCAGGAGTGAGCACACACACACACACTCAGATGCTCCAGATAGAAACATCAGCTCCCTGCCCTCCCTTCTCACTTTTTTTTTTGGATTTTAAAATGTCTGGATTGCCAAAAGCTGCAGAACATTTGTTTTCTTAGACGCTCCTCATATCCAAAAGTTTTGAAAAGCTGTCTGGAGAGAAGAGGGAGGGACACTTCCTGACGGATCTGGATCTGATTAGTGTGGATCTGCTGCAGAAATGCAGAGCAGGCGTGCTGAGTGACCACAGCGCTCGCTGCAGAAGTCCACAGAACTTCTTGCAAAAAGTGGAACTAGAGATGCTTTTTCTGGAGGTAAGAACAAAATGAGTGAAAATGCTGCAGGATAGAGCTTTTCTTCAGCTCTTTCTGAAAAGGCCTCCATTTCTCAGATCTGTTGATAAGGACAATCCTGCTTGTCTGCATTTTTTTTAATTTAATGCGTGCAGTTCTTAATGGTTGTGTCTCTGCAGTTTTTAGTGTCTGCAGCTCCATCTGTCCTTAAAATAGCAGTCAAAAAAGCAACAACTTGAAGTTCATGTGTGAAGAATTGTCCATAACATTCAGAATTTCTCAGCTTACTTTAACATTAAAACTCTGTTAACCATTTTATCCTTTCACCCAGAGACAATTTGGTTTTTAGGAAGTATCCTTTAAATTTGCCGAGGGCAAGCAGAGGAATAGATGCATGTTGTGACTCCTGCTTGGAGAATAACTCTTAACCTCTTTAACCTCCTCCTGTATGTCTGTGTGGCCGACGTCTTGAGGAGGAGTGGATGCGCTTCTTTGTTTTTGCTTCATGACAAAGACACCCATTGTATTATTGCCAAGTGGTGACATGGTGAAATGTGAGTTGCTGTGTATATTGGCTCAGGAATCTGCAGTCACCTTTTCCCCAGAGCTTGCGGGATGACTGGCAGGAGCGGAGTGGAGTCTGAAGGGCAGACAGACATTGTGAGCGTGATGAATGAAGCAAAGCAACTCGAGTTCACTCGCGGCGAAGTAATGAGGAGTTTCTGGAACCAACAGATTTTTTATGATAAACTGTCAGTCTGTAAAAGACGTGAATGCATTGGTTTTATGAGAATCAAGAGGCTGGAATTCCTTAACGAAGGTCACGTGTTGATAAATGACATTAGTAGATAAACCTCTAAAAATAAAAGAGGCCAAACCGCATACAGTACTCACTGATCCTATAGTTTAGATGAGATAACACGGGATAAGTAAAGGATAAACGAGCAGCATGAGAACATTATCTCTTCTGCCATAAAACCTGCTAGATTAGCTGCTAAAAGAACAAAGTGACAGTTAAATTCCCTTTTTGTTCTTTGATAAGATCAGTGGGTTGACTTTTCAACTGCGTTACTACTAATCTGCAAATTAGCTGTTCTGGAGCCTTGTATGATAATTTGGGGGGCGGGGGCGCTAATGCTGCATTTACTCAAAAGTATTTTTTCTGCAAAATGTAGTGCAACTGCTGCGGTTTGGTCAAGAAGCCAAAACTCAACTGTTCAAGTTAAAATAAAACATCTAAAATTAGCTGAATAACAAACATGAGAGCTAAAACTAGCGAAAGCTAAAAAAAAAAATTCGGCTTCTCCCTTCCTCAGGGGTCGCCACCGTGAACTAAGTCGCACAACGACTTTGCACTTATTTTTACGCTGGATGACCTTCCTGACACAACCACAGACCACCGAGCTACGACAGCCTTCTGTGTGGAGCATAGAGCTGCCATCAAGGGTGCACAGGGCCTTGCTCAAGGGTCCAGAGTGGAGCAAATGAGGGTGGAGACAGGTGTGACTGCTTCACTTATCATGTTGTCGGTACCAGGAGTTGAACCAGCGATCTTCCGATAACAGGCTCACCTTCTCTAACCTCTGCGCCACCACTCCCCACAAAAGCTAAAACCTAAAATTATCGAAGCAAAATCCAAAACTGAAAGCCAACATCAGCTAAAAGCTAAACCCAGCAAAGAAGATAAAAGGTAAAACGAGCAAAACATTAATGTAACAAGAAGCTCAAAATTGCAGCACAGTAGCTAAAGTTTAAAATAGACAAAAGCTAAAATTAGCTAAACAAAAACAAACCTAAAACCAACACCAAAGCGAACTGAACAATAGCTCAAAGCTAATAACAGCAAAAAGGGTAAAATTGGCAAAACGTTAACAACAAGCTCAAACTAGCAGAACAGTAGCTAAAGGTTAAAATTAGCAAAAGCTAAAATTAGCTAAACAAAACTAAAAGCTAAAACTAGATTAACTAACTCTAAAGCCAACTGAATAGTAGCTAAAAGCTAATACCAGCAAAGTAGATAAAGGTTTAGTTTTTTTTAAAGCAAAGCAGATAAAGGGTAAAATTAGCAAAACAAAAGCAAATTTTAATAATAGCTAAAATTAGCTAAACAAAACTAAAGGCCTAAAACTAGATTAACACTAAAAGCACTGAATAGTAGCTAAAAGCTAAAAACAGCAAAGTAGCTAAAGGTTAACATTAGCCAAAAATAATAATTTTAGTAAAAGCTAAAATTAGCTAAACAAAAAACTAGATTAACAAACACTAAAAGCCATCTGAATAGTAGCTAAAAGCTAATACCAGCAAAGTAGATGGCTTATTTACTTTGTATTTATTTATTTTGAAGCAAAGTAGATACTGTACAGGGTAAAATTAGCAAAACATTAACAAATAGCTTACATAAGCAGATCAGTAGCTAAAGGTTAAAATTGGCAAAACAAAAGCTAAATTTAGTAAAAGTAAAAATTGGCTAAACAAAACTCAAAGCTGAAACTACATTAACACTATGCTGGTGAAGATTCTACATTAACACTAAAACAACTGAACAGTAGCTAAAAGCTAATAGCAAAGTAGCCAAAGGTTAAAATGAGCAAAACAAAAGCTAATTTTAGTAAAAGCTAAACTTATCTAAACAAAAGCTAAAACAAGATTAACACCAAAACAGCTGAACAGTAGCTAAAAGCTGAAGCCAACAAAGTAGATAAAAGCTATACTGAAATTAACAAAACAGTGGCTAAAGTTTAAAAGTTAACATACCATTTTATTTATAGAGCACTTAAAACAGCGACAAGGCTAACCAAAGTGCTGAGGTTAGCAAATGAAGAGTTTAAAATGACCAAAACAAAACTTTGTATAAAAGTCAGATACCAAAAGTCACAGCTGTAATGTTCTGAACACGCTCGATTTGAATTACCGGTAGCTGAAATAGCTGAAAGCATGCTAAAGTACTGATATCTAACAACTGAAGGTAACTATAAGGAATGGTGTGAGTGCTAATTTTGCATTCACACAAGTATAGGTCAACAGAAACTACCATGTCCACCCCCAAAACTCTGTTCTGATGCAAAGGCTCTGTTCTGCATACAGTTTGCAGGGGGGAGTGTGAGATTCCTGTCTGCACTTTTACGCCAACAAGTCCCATTCTGGTTTGGTTTTTGCATGACAAAGATGCCAAGTAGAGAAGGAGCAGAAAAGTGGCCTTTTCAACACCTTGAGTGTCGTTATCAGGCTGTGGGGGCTCTGTCCGGAGAACTTAAAGCTGAGATAAGGAGGCTACTGGGTGGGGTAGAGACACTCGAAGCCAAGATTGATGAGTCCCCCCCAATCACATATGCGTCTAATCGTTATCAGCTTGTAAAGTAGGAGAACAAAAAGCTGTTGAATATAGCGTCTCACTGCTGCTGGTGAATGAATGTTGTTTGAAAGTTACTGATTCATGTGGGAGGATGGTTTACAGCCTTCTCTTGTGTCATCTTAAGTCACAACATTGGAATCCTGATTTAAAACCCTATTCTGCAATATCTTAATGTGTCATACAATACAAATTAATTTTCTGAGTATTAAGTGCATCATATTGAAAAAAGTGACATTTAAATTCAATTTATTTATATAGCACCAAGTCACAACAGAAGTCATCTCAGGACCGTGTACGGAAACATTCTTATACATAAAAAGTAAGTTAACAACATTATTTATCTGAGGAGCAGACTGCTTTGAGTTTAACTCCATCACAGACTCATCTTGAGCAAGCATGAAGGCGACAGTGGAAAGGAAAAACTCCCTCATGAGGAAGAAACCTTTAGCACAACCAGGCTCTGGACAAGCGGCCATCTGCTTCGACCAGCTGGGTTTGAGAGGAACAGATACACAATGGCAGGTCAAGAATCACATGTTAAGATGGATTCATTTGTAACAATTAATTTTAAGAAATGAGGTCTATTTGTCCTCTAGTAGTCTAAGCTTAAAACAGCATAACAAGCCAACCCTAACTATAGTATTTATCAAAAAGGAAAATCTTAAGCCCAGTCTTAAAACTGGACAATGTGTCAGCCTCACGGACAGAAACTGGAAGTTGGTTCCACAAGAGAGGAGCCTGATACCTGGAAGATCTTCCTCCCATTCTGCTTTTGGAAACTCTAGGAACCACGAGTACCGGTAAGCCTGCAGCCTGAGAGAGAAGTGCTCTGTTAGGAAAATATGGAACAAAAAGATCTCAAATATAAGATGGAGCTAGGTTGTTGAGGGCTTTGTAGGTTAGAAGTAAGATTTTGAATTCAATTTTGGATTTGACAGGAAGCCAATGGAGAGAAGCTAAAACTGCAGAGATATCATCTGATCATCAAAGATTACCTCCAGATCATCTGACTTGTATTGAGCGCTTGTTCTGATTTTATCATGTCCTGGATGACTGAGAATCTTCACCAGCATCATCTGACTTACTAACTCCAGTTAGGACTCTAGCTGCACCATTTTGGATCAACTGAAGACTTTTCAAAGTACTGTATTTGGACACCCAGATAACAAACCATTGCAATACAGTAGTCCAGTCTAAACTTGACAAATGCATGAACCAGTTTTTCTGCATAATTTCTAGATAAGATTTTTCTAATTTTACCAATATTACGCAGGTGGAAGAAGGCAGTTCTGGTAATGTTTTTAATGTGGGGGTTAAAAGACATGTCCTGATCAAAAATAACACCAAGATTTTTAACATTTGAGCTGGAGCCAGATTACTGTAATGACATCCAAGGAGGATGAAAAACTGAAAAATGTATGCTCAGGACCAAAAATCAAAACCTCAGTTTTTTCTGAGTTTTAAGAGCAGAAAATTTAGGGTCATCCAGGTTTTTATGTCTTTGACATGCTTGTAGTCTAATTAATTGGTTGGCTTCATTGACCAGTTGACCATACTGTGTTTTTAAAGAGTTGAACAAAGCAACTTTCCCACTCACTAATGTGAAAACGAACAACAAACTGGGGGGTGTCCAACAATGCTTTTGAACCGAGACCATTGCTGTTGCAGAAAAATTGATATCTAAATGCTAATTTGTTGTTTCTTTTGCCTAGCGCTTACCGGTAATTGCATTGTTGTGTTGTTCATTGATTTTGGTCTCTGTTTTCGTAGACACTTTGTCGTGTTTTCAGGCAAATACCGGTAAGCGT
Organism: Garcialebias charrua; assembly: GCA_038048925.1. Classification (NCBI taxonomy): domain Eukaryota; kingdom Metazoa; phylum Chordata; class Actinopteri; order Cyprinodontiformes; family Rivulidae; genus Garcialebias; species Garcialebias charrua. The sequence continues at coordinate 12,697 of JBBPBX010000257.1, forward strand.
GTTTAGATCGAATTTGCATTGAAGGAATGTCTATTGCGCTCAGCCTTTCATGCCAATGTTTTAAATAACTATCTTTTCCAATCTGTTTTGTCAGGAATGACGTTCAGCTACAACCACACCAAATTTAAGCATAACAATTATTAAATAGACGTTTTAACCTTTTTTAAAATTAAGGCTATGGAAGCCATCATGCATCCGGTTGAGTCAAAAAGTTATCCAACAAATATTTTGCAGGATCACCTTTCATGGCAGTAGCTGCTAAAAACTCAGTATTGAAAAGTGAAAGCATGTACCGTATTTTTCGGAGTATTTATCATTTTTTCATGGCCTGCGACCTATACTCATGTGCGACCTATATATGGCTTTTTATCACTTTCGGCGAAACAAATTTTAAAATCCAGCTCATTTCACAATTACGTTCATTTATTAAGGAAAAATTCAGCTCAGACACATATTTGCTATACGGTAATATTTTTTAAATTTTTAAATTGTTTTTAAGTGTTAATCTTCTTAAAAGCCTTGCTGTGCGCTCCTGTGGCAGACATTTGCAGCAGAACTAAACGTAGGTGCGACCTATCTAGGGATTTTTCCAATCTATTGGTAATAATTGGACAATGCGACCTATACTCCGGTGCGACCTATACTCCGAAAAATACGGTAATGAAAATTTATAAGTATTTGTTGATTGATTTCACGTTGTGTTTGTAGGATAGTGTGTTGGGGCCACCTCTTTTTCACGCTCCTGTAACGGATCAGGTTTTTCTTGACTTTCTCTCAGCCGGTTTACCGGTACTTGGTGTTGGAAGATAAACTTTTACTCAATGTGTGTTCTTTGCTCTTGTGCTTTTTCAGACGTTATGTCAAACTATTGCAACACTACCAGGATAAAAATACTTATCTTGGAGAGAAGCTGACTTCTTGCAGGCTTTTACTAAATCTAGAGGATTTTCAATTACCGTAAATGCAAAAAAAAATCCAAGATCAGACATCCGAAGCGGGTGGCCAATGGCTGTGCGGTGTGGTACTGTAATTAATTAATTGTGTGTACTGTAATTAATTTGTGTATAATTAAAGAATAATATTCAAGCAGGGAAAATAGTGACATAAAAATGAAAGGGAAAAGTTACGCAATTGTAAATCCTCAATCCTCCGTTTCTTTTCTCTACAGCGCTCAAGCGCAATGAACCTGGAGCGCAATGACAGACGGGAGCGTCCTTTGACTCGAGGGCCAGACATAGAGGCTCGCACTGTGGGGAAGATATCAGTGGGTTTCCAAAGGAGCTCCACTTCAGATGACGACTCTGGATGTGCGTTGGAGGAATACGCCTGGGTGCCACCGGGACTCAGGCCAGAGCAGGTAGAGCTTTTCTCCCACAATTATGTAATTTGACCACAGATGTGCACCTAATCTCTGTCTTTCAGCATTTCCTTAAGTGCAACTTTCCCCCCATAACGTTTCAGTACAAAATAACCTTTGGAGAAATCTGGGAAAGTATTCTCTCTATACAGACGTGCACCTACAAACACATCTTATCCAGGTTTTCATTTCTCCATTCAAGAGAAATTAATCGAGGCAAACATTAACATTTACAGTCTGTCGTCGTCTCCTTGTGTAAGGATTTCATGGTCAGGTGCTTGTGACTGGATACAGATTACAGTTTTGGCCCAAGGAGTCACAAAGGAAGGAGACACACTACCATGCCTGAGTGATAGTGAAAGACAAGGGCGTAACTTTGTGTTGAAAGTTGGTGGGGACGGAAATCGAAAATGTTGCATCTGCTTTTTTGGACAAAGTACCGGTACTTTTTTCAATTGTGTATGTCGTAATAACAATAACAGTTGTATGACACCCTTACTAGCAGTGTAACAGCTGTATGACACTGAGTAGCAGTTTAACAGCTGTATGACTCCCTGAGTTAGCATTTATCCTGTCAGATCATTGTACATTGTTATTAACACCTTCATTTTCATTACATCAGCACACAAGTTTTATACAAAAGGTCTTTGTAAGAAGGCACGATACAGAAAGACATTGTTAACAGGAATAACAATAATAAACTTTATTTAAATAGGACCTTCCAGCAACAACTTGCATTGTCCAAAGTGCATTACAAGATAATAAAGATAAAAGTTGAATGAATGAATGAAAATAATACTACAAACCGGATTCCAAAAAAGTTGGGACACTAAAAAACTGAATGCAATGATGTGGAGATGGCAAATGTCAATATTTTATTCGTAATAGAACATAGATGACAGATCAAAAGTTTAATCTGAGTAAATGTAACATTTTAAAGGAAAAATATGTTGATTCAAAATTTCAGTGTCAACAAATCCCAAAACATTTGGGACAAGTAGCAATAAGTGGCTGGAAAAAGGAAATTGAGCATATAACGAACAGCTGGAAGACCAATTAACACTAATTAGGTCAATTGGCAACATGATTGGGTATAAAAAGAGCTTCTCAGAGTGTCAGTGTCTCTCAGAAGCCAAGATGGTAAGAGGATCACCAATTCCACCATTGTTGCACAGAAAGATAGTGCAGCAATACCAGAATGGTGTTGCCCAGCGTAAAATAGCAAAGACTTTTAAGTTATCATCATCAACCGTGCATAACATCATCAAAAGATTCAGAGAATCTGGAACAATCACTGTGTAAGGGTCAAGGCCGTAAAACTCTACTGGATGCTCGTGATCTCCGGGCCCTTAAACGTCACTGCACCTCAAACAGGAATGCCACTGTCAAGGAAATAACAGAATGGGCTCAGGAATACTTCCAGAAAGCATTGTCAGTGAACACAATCCACTGTGCCATCCGCCGTTGCAGCTGAAACTCTACAGTGCAAAGAGGAAGCCATTTTTAAGCAAGCTCAGATGTTTTCACTGGGCCAGGGGTCATTTAAAATAGAGTGTGGTAAAATGGAAGACTGTTCTGTGTCAGATGAGTCACGATTTGAAGTTCGTTATGGAACACTGGGATGCCATGTCATCCGGACCAGAGAGGACAAGGATAGCCCAAGTTGTTATCAACTCTCCGTTCAGAAGCCTGCATCACTGATGGTATGGGGTTGCATGAGTGCTTGTGGCATGGGCAGCTTGCACGTCTGGAAAGGCACCATTAATGCAGAGAACTATGTTCAGGTTCTAGAACAACATATGCTCCATCTAGACGTCATCTCTTTCAGGGAAGACCCTGCATTTTTCAACAAGATAATGCCAGACCACATTCTGCAGCAATCACAACATCATGGCTACGTAGGAGAAGGATCCAGGTACTGAAATGTCCAGCCTGCAGTCCAGATCTTTCACCTATAGAGAACATTTGGCGCATCATAAAGAGGAAGGTGCAACAAAGAAGGCCCAAGACGATTGAACAGTTAGAGGCCTGTATTAGACATGAATGGGAGAGCATTCCTATTTCTAAACTTGAGAAACTGGTCTCCTCTGTCCCCAGACGTCTGTTGAGTGTTGTAAGAAGAAGGGGGGATGCCACACAATGGTAAAAATGGACTTGTCCCAACTTTTTTTGGATTTGTTGATGCCATGAAATTTTGAAAAAACATATTTTTCTCTTAAAATGATACATTCTCTCAGTTTAAACTTTTGATCTGTGATTTGTGTTCTATTCTGAATAAAATATTAGATGTTGGCACCTCCACATCATTGCATTCAGTTTTTATTCACTATTTGTTTAGTGTCCCAACTTTTTTGGATCTGGTTTGTAAAAAACAACAACAATTAAGATTGTTATTTTCTCCCTAGCTTCATACAGTGCTCTTGATGTGTTGTGTAGAATCCACTTTGCTCATTGGGAAGAATCTTCTAAGCATATGATGTCACAATTTGGCCGATAGAAACTCTGAAAATGAAATGAAGCTATTTAGAGGACATTTAATCCGTAGGAGCTGCACTGAGTACAACAATCTATCCAGGCTTGCTCCAAACTAAAAATAGTAGGTGCACACTATCATTACAAATGCAATTACATCCATCCATCCATCCATTTTCTTCCGCTTATCCGGGGTCGGGTCGCGGGGGTAGCAGCCTAAGTAGGGAGGCCCAGACTTCGTAGGAGAAGGATCCAGGTACTGAAATGTCCAGCCTGCAGTCCAGATCTTTCACCTATAGAGAACATTACAAATGCAATTACAGTAATTAATAAAAATAAAACAATTATCAGCATTTATTTCACAGTATTGCAGCAGCATGGCAGCATGACCTGTCTTGCCCTGCAGCATGAACGTGCTGGTACACCTGATGTTGAAACTAACAGGCAGACTCAGTGATGGAGGACTTTAAGGCTTTAGCTCTGTGTCTGCTTCAAGATAAATAAGAACATGCTCCACCTGTTTCAGAGCTTTTCAGATTGTTTTCAGCTTGTTTATTGATTCACCGTGAGTTGCTAGTAGAAGGAGCTAAATATGCTAGTAGAAGTATCTGCAGCCACTTCTTAAACTCGTCCTCCATCCCTCCTCCGTCTGCAGCAGGATGATAATACTGTTTTGTTTAGACTAACTTCGCGCACACTGTTCACACATAAACAAACGTAGTTTTCGCTCCTCCTGAAGTTGCGCACATATTACACGCAAAACGTCATCAAAACGATTTACTTACGTTCAGGAAATGCATGCACACTGTAAACACAATAACACCATGAGTACTGTGCACCAAAACTATTTAATGACTTACTTTTTGGTCGTATTTTGCCGTGTAGGGTGATCAGACAGCTCCTCTGCACGCCATGGGAGTCTTGCAAACTGCGCAGTGCGTACTAACTAAATACAGAGCCACTGCTGGACAGAGCAGCTGTTCGGCAGTTGTTGTTGTTGTTTTTTTTTGTTGGGGTTCGTTGACGGTGTGAAACGGAGATAACTTTTTTCTTTTCTTTCTGAGTAGCGGCATGAATGGGGTTTTAATCAGAGGGTTAGGGTTAAATGTTCAATAAAATAAAATAAAAAGTAAAATATGTGAACAAAATATTGGTGGGGACTGTCCACTAGAGGTCAGCATTGGTGGGGATTTGTCCCCACCAGTCCTTCAGGAAGTTACGCCTATGGTGAAAGACTAATTTGTCATTTTTCCTTGAAACGGCTCGACAAAAGCCCTGTTGAGTTCTCATATTTGCTCATATGCTAAACTTGTGCATGTGTCTCAACGTCCAGGTCCAGATGTATTTCTCCTGTCTGCCAGAAGACAAGGTGCCGTATGTGAACAGTCCTGGAGAGAAGCACAGGATCCAACAGCTCCTCTATCAGCTGCCGCCGCATGACAATGAGGTAAACAGCCATGACAGTAGTGACGATGATGCAATAATAGGCAAAATATAAGAAAAACTTAGACACAAAACATAAACTCAATTTGTGAATTCTGCTCATGCAACATTCATTGCACAAATGAGTGTTAAAGTAACAAAGTTGCTGTTTGTTAGAACTTAAGAGCTTCTACTGCAATTATACTCCCAGACAGTAGCTGTCGCTACAGCAAAAACTGCCATAGACATCAAAAGTTCATGCACAATTATCCAGGTACAAATCCAATAATGGTCAATCAGGTCATCTGGACAGTTTCTTTTTTGTGGAAAGATATTTCCCACACTATCCGGATGGCTTCATCAGTCCGAGGAGTCCCAAGTAAACCGTTTTCCCCACTAAGCAGTTCACTCCTTTAGTGGACCAACCAGTTTGCTGGTGACAAGGTGGTTTCTGGGGCTGTCCTGTTCCCCGTTGACTCATCCCAGGCAGGCAGCTACAGTGGTTCCAAAGTTTTTTCATTCCTATGCCATTAGGAATAACCAGTGCTGGGCAGCGCTAATCCAAAAATTAGTTCTGCTATTTCTAAAGCGCTTATTAATTTATTTAGGTCCGCAATTTCAAAAGCGCTTATGTATTAGCAAAGCTAGCGGAAGCTAATGCTAACGCGCTAACGTGCAAATGGCGAACTACTTTTTTAAATCCAGCAGATTTGACCATTTCGTGAAACGGTTAAGCTCAGAAAAACCTTGTGCTATAAAGTCAGCTAAGAAATATATTTTTTCTCAGCAAAGAAATAATTGTTTTTACCGTGTTTTCTTGTAAAGTCCTTCGCTTCTGTGGCCGTCGCCATTTTGAACAGGGCAAATGGCGAACTACTTTTTTAAATCCAGCAGATTTGACCATTTCGTGAAACGGTTAAGCTCAGAAAAACCTTGTGCTATAAAGTCAGCTAAGAAATATATTTTTCTCAGCAAAGAAATAATTGTTTTTACCGTGTTTTCTTGTAAAGTCCTTTGCTTCTGTGGCCGTCGCCATTTTGAACAGGGCAAATGAGGCGCTGACGCGTCACGTAGGCCGCTGAGAAACATCCATAAGTTCACCCTCCATGTTAAAAACTCTTCGCCTGACTCTTCGAAAACAAGCAATAAGGCTGCAGAGTAACACACTGGCTGCTAACTGCTATAGAGAGAGCGCTCTCTCTAGCCCCCCTTAGGGCGGGGACCGCTTTTTTTCACGGACAACATCCGGCGCTGACAGGATATGGTCCGTGAGCAGTCGTCCGGTTGATTTAAGAGCCCGTAAATAAGTTTTTTCGTTTTTACTGATAGATAATTAGTTATTAGCGGTACTGCATTTTAAATAAAAATAGCGCAAATCCGCTTATGAATTATAAAAGTTAGTCAATCCGCTATAGCGCTAACAAATTGTTTAGGTCCGCTATCAGCGGATTAGCGCTCCCTAGTGGTCTGGTGCCCAACACTGGGAATAGCACTAAAGTTGTCACTAGAAAGTGGCTGAGATGGGGTAGAGAGAGGTAGGGCAGCTGATGTAGGACCAGAAAGTCGTGGTTCGACTCCCAGCTATTTCCACATGTCATGGCGTCCATGAGCTAGACACCCAATCCCCAATTGGTCCCTGCTCACTGCTCCACCTGGGTGTATCTCAGGTTTAATGGGTTAAATGCAGAGAACTACGGTAATTTCACCAGTGTATGGGAACATACAGTGATGACAATCTCAGACTTCCCTTCCCTTTCTCTTGTACTGGAGGTCCATTAGTCCATTATATACACTAAATACTTTTTCACTTTTCTGCTTTACTTTTAAGCATTTTCAGAAGTTTTTATATTAATTGACATTACCGGTAGTTGTGGACAAAGTTCAAACTGTTTGCGATGGCTTTTCCCAAATCAATAATTGCAAGGGTTTTCAGTTTGCTCACGAGTCACAGGAACTGGGTATTTTGCTGCATGAAATTGCAATAAATAAAAATAAAAAAATTGGTAAAGCAAATTTTCTCAACCCTTAGAGTGGTCGTGGGCATCTGGAAACAAATTGGATTTTTTTTTTAGTTTTTGTGAGTCAGAAAATGTGAGAAAGTTTGGAAACCTATGAATCTATATTGTGACTGCTTGGAGATTTGAAAGAGAAATTGTGATCCAACTGTGACAATAACAACAAGAAAGAAAAAACGGCAAGTCATTTGCAGAAATTTTGCACAAAGTTCATGATTTATTCAGTTACGTACAGATGCGAAGTACCATTTTTAGTGTGAGCACGTTAAAGTTCGTGCATTTTTCTTTTCCCACAATTTTGCGTCTCCAATTGGACACCAAAAATCGCAGCCCAGTGAAATACCACCTTTTATAATAAAAAATATATACAGGTAGTCCTTGACTTACGACAGAGTTCCGTTCCTATGCGACATCGTAAAGCGAATTTCGACGTAAGTCGGAACATATAAAAAAATAATAAGAATAACTTTAATAAAAAAAAAAACATGTACAGTACTGTACAGTCACCAAACACTTAGCCTATCCTAACACAGTTTTTAAAGACGAAGGAGCAAGTCGAATCGTCTCCCTCCTCCCTAGCAGGCTCCATTCACATAAAGGGAGCTAGCTGGCTAACTACAGTAGCTTGCTGTATGTGGCCTACCTCCGTCCGTCCGTCCATCCATCCAATATTTGTTTACGACGTAAAACCGCCGTCAGCTCGGTCCATCTGCCGTATTCCACTGTAAAACCGCTGTCAACCTCTGTCCAGAGCGTTTAATCTCCGCCTGTACTGTTCACTTCTTTGCTGATTTTGCCGTGAAGCTCAGTCCAGAGCGGGTCTTTCTGTGTTTTTCCGCTGTCAAGCTACTGCTTCTGTCGAACCGGAAGGAACTCGGTGATAAATAAAATAAAAATTTTCAAAATAATTTTTATTTTTATGGGAGATGCGTGTCGTAACCCCGAAACGTCGTAAGTCGAGGCCGTCGTAAGTCGAGGACTACCTGTAATAATTTTGACAACACCTAACAGAGCTTAAGGCCACTGCTGAAGAAACTAATCTTGCTAGTCCTTTTTAGTTGAAACAATAGCTGCATTCCCGTAACCCAAATAAAAAGAAACTACAGCATTACATGCTGGCCTCTACAGTGTAACCATTTTATGGTTTGTAAACTAGCACTCCCATCACATCTCGGTTAATAGAGTTTACATAGGGAGAGATATAGTGGGGAGTTATCACCAGAGAGAAAAGGGTGGGTGGGTTGTACTGACAGGGGTGGTCTTTGTGTACACATTTCGAAGATACACAAAGTGTGTGGCTATTGTTTTATGTTTGTTGGCAGACCTGGCAGCCGAGGAAGCAAAGGGAGGATTCCTGGCGTAGCTGTGGTTAGAATGGATATGCAACATGTGTATAAATGAAAGGAAGACAAAGAGACAGTTAATGCATGTGTGTGTGCGCAAGCTCGCACACCGACATCGTTTACTGTTTAGAGTACAGCTGAGCTGGTTGTTAGGACGGTCCAAGTCTTTTATCTGAGACTTTATCCTCAACTCTAAATACAGAGGAAGGACTTGTGTACTGCTCCTGCCATCCTTTCAAAACACCCTCAGGACGTGAATTACCTTCAATTTAACTCTTTTTTCCAAGCAAATAAGGATTTTGTGTGATCCTCTTCCCCAAACTTGAATGCAAAGATGAAAGTGGGGTCATTAGCTGTATGGGTGGATGTTTTTAAGGGATAATTTGGCTTTTTCCTACCAGCTTACTTCATTCAGCTTGTAGACAAAAAATGACCTTGGATTGTTTTTTTTGAACAGGTGCGCTATTGCCATTCACTATCCGAGGAGGAAAAGAGGGAGCTCCAGATGTTCAGCACCCAAAGAAAGAGGGAGGCATTGGGGCGAGGGATGCCCAAGATCCTCCCCAGAGCTCTGCAACACACCCGCTGTGAAAACGTATGCACTCACAGAAATGTGCACACGAGCATTCAACAAGAAAACATTTACCAGAGAACCAACTGGTGGGTCTTGGGCTATTTATATCAGCCAACATCCACCATCCTTTCCATGGCTGCCTGAGGCACAGTTCTGTCCAGCTAGCACAGCAATTTTAATCACTGACATAAACTTCCTCATTAGAGGAAACGGGATAATCGTGTTTAAGCCGAGCAGGGAGGCCAGTTCCTCATGAGGAGTCCAGCCAATTTCCTGCCTCCATCTACATCACAGCATGAGAGACTGCAAAAACCCAGATTAATTAGTAACTCTTGCACAAAGTCTTAAAATCTTGTTTTTCTCCTAACAAGTCAAAGTATGCTGTAACTAATTACACATATATACGGGTCTCCTTAGAGCTGTATGTACAGTTTTTTTTCTCCATTAGATTTTATATAAAACAGTTCAGGAATTGCAGGGTTTGTGTTCTCTGGGACTTTTAATAGATTTTGGCAGGATTGAAGCCATGCATTGAGCAAGCACACTTTTGTTCTCCAAATTTGGCACCACTTTGCAATACTAACATCCAAACTATTCAGTCTGTCCACTATCATACCCAGTGCTGGGCAGCGCTAGCCTGGTTTAAACCAGACCCTTGTCCTTCACTTCGCTTCGTACTAGGGTCTGGACTTTTCCCATTGAAAAACGTTTCTTGCTGGAGGCGTGGCCTCTGCTTAGGAACAAAACCATTGGATATTTTGAACAGGGAAAGCATTCTGCTCCCTCCCCTCAGAGCCACCCCCCGTGCTCTGGTGAACTTGACTGACAGCTGCTCCGCCTCTTGCAGCGTTTCTCTCGCTGCGCAAACTCAGTGTTTATATGTTATAAAACGTTTTAATACAATAAAATCAAACCATGGATCGCTGGTCCAGCTCACCAAAAGACCAGAAAATCTGCAGGGACTCGGTCAGCAATAAAACCCGAGTTTAATTCTCGTGACAACCTGAGGCATTTCCGTGTTCATTTTACTCAGCAGGAGGGTGGAGGAGAAGGAGGACGAGGGAGCGATTACTTAACTTTTGGGGGAAAAAAAACAAAAGAAAACTCCAGATAAGGGATTAAGAAGGGGAAATTAATAAATTTGTGTCACATATAAAACAGTTCTGCATCGCTTTGAATGAGAACATGCCGCTGCTCGCTGACTGAGCGCTGGCAGAGCCCTTTTATAGGGCTCTGCGCGCTGGGACTGGTGGGGGCGTGGGTTAGGGTCCAAAACTCCACCCCTTCTGTTCTCTGATTGGTCCGAACAAAAATCTACCGGAGAAATCCTTGTGGGTGGGTGAAGTCCCAGACTGTGCAGTGAAGGGAAATGAGAATTGAGCGGAGCTGTGCAGGAATGGCGAGGGCCAGGCTAGGGCAGCGCTAATCCAAAAATTAGTTCGGCTATTTCTAAAGCGCTTATTAATTTATTTAGGTCCGCAATTTCAAAAGCGCTTATGTCTTAGCAAAGCTAGCAGAAGCTAATTCTAAAGCGCTAATGTGCAAATGGCGAACTACTTTTTTAAAACCAGCAGATTTGACCATTTTGTGAAACAGTTAAGCTCAGGAACCTTTGTGCTATAAAGTCAGCTAAGAAATATATATATTTTAAGCATTTATTTAGCTAAATTTAAAGAAATGCAGTAAAGCCGTCCAACCCGTGGGCCATTTGCATGAAAGAAAGTAGTTCGCCATTTGAAATGGCGAACTACTTTTTTAAATCCAGCAGATTTGACCATTTCGTGAAACGGTTAGGCTCAGAAACCCTTGTGCTATAAAGTCAGCTAAGAAATATATTTTTTTCTCAGCAAAGAAATAATTGTTTTTACCGTATTTTCTTGTAAAGTCCGTGCGGGCTCGCTTCTGTGGCCAGCCGCCATTTTGAGCAGGGCAAATGAGGCGCTGACGCGTCGCATAGGCCGCTGAGAAACATCCATAAATTCACCCTCCATGTTAAAAACTCTTCGTCTGACTCTTTGAAAACAAGCAATAAGGCTGCAGAGTAACACACTGGCTGCTAACTGCTATACACGCTCTCTCTAGCCAAGGGCGGGGACTGCTTTTTTGTCACGGACCACATCCGGCGCTGACAGGATTTGGTCTGTTAGCAGTCGTCCGGTTGATTTAAGAGCCCATAAATAAGTTTTTTCGTTGTTACTGATAGATAATTAGTTATTAGCAGTATTGCATTTTAAATAAAAATAGCGCAAATCCGCTTATGAATTATAAAAGTTAGTCAATCCGCTATAGCGCTAACAAATTGTTTAGGTCCGCTATTAGCGCTTTAGCGCTCCCGAGCGGTCTGGTGCCCACCACTGATCATACCGGTATAATAAAATAAGCTACATACTGAAGCTTTAATGTCCTTTCATTTCAATAAACATAAATGTTGGTATTTGTGGCTTCTGCCTGATTCAACCCTAACAAATGAGTGAACCACATCCTATGCCAAGCGTCTAACAGGAGCAGATGAAGAGCAACCAATGTACCGGTAACTCCCCCTGAACATTCATTTGCGGTCTGTCACCACTTGGACGCAGATGCTAACTTGGGAGATGCAAGGTCACACACATGTTCGAAAGACTCAGACATTCCGGACACCCAAAGCTCGGCAAACATGTGCTATTGTCAACCACACACTCGTGTTTAGGACATACAGCGATGACACACACGTCTTAACTTTCAGGGACGTGCAACACCACAGTTTTCAAGGTCTCAGTGTGTCCAAACTGGTAATAATGACCAACAGCTGGGCATGTTGTTCCATATCTTCCTATGGAGGTCTCATAAATACGTATGCTTAGTTATATAAAGACTGCATGTTGAGACTCGCTTCAGCGATCTCAGAATGTGAGGATCTTTTGTTGGAGAGCCAATGCCTGAAAAGTGTTGACCAGTGGTTATTGATGATCACACCAATATCAAACATCCACTGTAAACAAAATAAAAAATAAAAACCAGTAAGATCATGAATAGCTTTCAACTGAAGTTCATCCACTTAGTATTTTTTATTATTATTAGGTTTCCCTTGCCCTTTACAGTTTGATCACCCGTTTGATTTGTAAATGCTACATTCCTCATAGGTCAACAGCTGTTTCACTTATTTTAAGGAGTCATTAGTGATCTCTTTAGTTAGATTTTAATAAGATAGTAATTATCACTATCATGATTGACAGATTAATCCCAGGTATTATTCTTTGCATGTGTTTGACAGTGTCATGGTGGCCTTAATGGAGGGGAGATGGCAATTTTTGCCTCCAGAGCTGGTCCAAGTCCTTGCTGGCACCCAGCGTGCTTCGTGTGTGCCACATGTCAAGAGCTCCTGGTGGATCTCATCTATTTCTGTCAAAATGGCAAAATCTTATGTGGAAGACACCACGCAGAGCTCCTCAAACCACGATGCTCCTCTTGTGACGAGGTAAGCGGCACAATGGTAGCAGCTGTCACGCTTTCAAAGCCACATGGTTAACGAGAGGCATCTTTTTATAGATCATCCTTGCAGATGAGTGCACAGAGGCAGAGGGCCGTCACTGGCACATGAAGCACTTTGCCTGTTTTGAGTGTGGGACAATGCTGGGTGGGCAGCGATACATCATGAAAAATGGACGGCCCTATTGCTGTGGGTGCTTTGAGTCACTGTATGCAGAGTACTGTGAGGCCTGTGGTGAAAACATTGGTAAACCATATTTGTTATCCCTAAATTACTCTTGGAATAAGAATCAAAACATAATATTCTTTCATAGACACCAAGACTACACTAATGGATTTTTTTTTTCTTTTATTATCCAATCCTTTAGGTGTTGACCATGCTCAAATGACCTATGAAGGCGTACACTGGCATGCCACAGACCAGTGCTTTTGTTGTGCTCAGTGTAAGACATCCTTGTTGGGTTGTCCCTTCCTGCCCAAACAAGGCCGCATCTATTGCTCAAAGGCGTGCAGCCAGGGAGAAGACATACATGCTTCAGACTCATCTGATTCTGCATTCCAGTCTGCCCGCTCACGTGAGTCGAGGCGCAGCGTTCGTATGGGGAAGAGCAGCCGACCTGCTGAGCAGTGGAGACAGTCGCAGCTGTTAAATCCTCCGCCCACCCTTCCATCTTACGAGCAAAGATTCAAGAATGGTAATGGGGACAGAGATGCGGATGGCGACGTTGATATTGTTGGACGTAAACTGAACCGAATGGGCCTAGAGGAGGAGAGGTTTTGGAAGGAGCGGGAGGAGCAGGATGCTGGTGGAGAGGAGGATCCAGAGGAGTGGGCCCAGCATGATGACTATATGACTCAGCTGCTACTCAAATTTGGTGACCGTGGGATGCTACATCAATTTCAGCAGCAGTCTTTAAAATCACCCAGTCTATCTAGTGACACAAACAGGCTAATAAGTGTTTCTGATCCCTGGCTAAAGCCTGATATATCAGCTATGGGGATTAGCACCTCTTCTCCCACCCCTGCCAGTCCAACACAGAGTCAAATTTCCAATCAGTCCCGGGCCAACAGCCTTAGCCCTGGATTGATGGACAGTAAACACCTGCCGGAAATGTACTGGGCCCAGTCACAAGATGGCCTTGGAGATTCAGCCTATGGGAGCCACCCTGGTCCTGCCAGTGCCAGAAAGATCCAAGAACTGGAGCTGGACCAAGATAAGGATCAGCCTGAACCAGGAAAACAGGCCTTCTGGTCAGACAGCAGGCAGTGGTACGAGGATTCCCTTGAGTGTATTGCTGATGAGCTGAGGAAGGTTGAGAAGGGTGTCGGAAACTCCATGGATTCCTTGGCCCTCTCCAATATCACTGGTAAGGATTATGCTGGTAACATAGATGTACTTTCTTAAATATAAAAAAAACTGAAAACATATCTATCCTGTTTGCTTCTCAGGTGCATCAGTAGATGGTGAAAGCAAGGACACACCTATGGTCTACACCCTTCATGCCATGCAGGATTCCACGTTGACGGTTGACTGCGAGAAGATGAGCAACATGGGAACGTTTAACTCGTCTCATCTTCACCACAGCGCCAACTCGCTGAATCTCGGCATGGAAAAGAGAGGTGAAGTGGATAGTGAGATTGGAATGAGGGGAGGAACTGCAGGACTTCTTTCATTGTCTCCTCATTCAGAAGGACTCCCTCCATTGTTTGTTCAACCCCCAGCTCTCAGGAGGAGCAAGTCGCAAGCTAAGCCACCTCAGGTGGTCAAGTTCTCAGAAGACACTGTGGACAATGGGTATAATGATAGTTTAGAGGTCAGTATTACAAAGCATCCCATGAGTGAGAAACCACAGAGAAGGGCATACAGTCCAGAAGAGTTGGGCAGAGAAAGAAGCCGTTCAACAAGTCACCATGGGCGCAGCAGGCAAACCCACCACCGGCCGGGCCGGCGCCATCGTAGCCGCAAAACCCGTTCAGACAATGCCCTTCACATGGTGCCTATGGAAAGAGCACAGAGACCATTTGAGCCTCAGCAGCAGGGCCTTGGAAACCCTCCATGTAGTGCGATGCACCTACAGCATCCCTCACACATCCTGCCTTTGGCTTATTCCCAAATTCGATCCGATTATATGCTTCGGAGCGCAACCAAAAATGACCCACGGGTTGAAAATGTTATGGGTCTCTACAGAGATGAGGATGACTGGTGTTCTACTTGTTCTTCTTCATCAGACTCAGAGGAGGAAGGCTATTTTTTAGGCCAACCAATCCCTCAGCCTCGAGGTGTTGGGCGCTACAATGCAGAAGACTACCCAACCAGAGTCACAGCGCTGCCTTCCCTCAGCCATCATGGCCCACAGACTGGTCGCCGAAAGAGCCACAATTCCAAAAACTGTATAATTTCCTAACATACCATAGTTGTTTTAATGTGTACAACACAAAGCAATACTGTTGGGATGGTTTCAAATGGTCACATCGGATCTGAGACAGGCAAAACCAACTATTAAAACAGCAAAGACGAAAAATATTACTACGGTGTCAGAAAGTTCTTTACCTGTACTGGACTAGATATTGGGTTTTACTGAACGAAGTTCATGGGATGAGTACATGAAGCGTTAAGAGTTGTGTCCATAAAGACGACCATTGGAAATAAGGCACAAGCATCAATTCTTTCCAGAATTAGGTTTTTAAAAAAAGTTTTTCCTTTACAATACTAAATTTGTTGATTGAAATTGTCATGCTAATTGTACAGATCATTGACCATTCAAGTAGAAAATAGAAACCAAATTATTTAATGGTGTAACGATGCAAAAAATGTATATACATTAAGTTAAAAAATTTAAATCCTTGTATTTTTTTTATATCCGTTACAAAATTTGTTAAAAACCTTGTTTATGCTTTATGTAAACATACAAAAGGTGTCCTTATTTTACAGTAAAGTGCCATTATATTTTAAAACCATGTTTCCTACAACTGGTTCAACAGAACTCACTGTAGAAAATGGGCAGCAACACACCTGTATTTGCACCTGTTAACTACCATTGATGTGACAATATATTAAGTTTTGATGTACAAATGCTTGTAATAAATGATTTTCTTTAAATGTTAACACTTGCCTTTTAAGTTTGGAAGTTTCATTTTCCATCTTGGATGGATGGATATGCATATAGTGTCTGTACATATGTGTGTATGTGTATATATATATATATATATATATATATATATACACACACACACATACAGTATATATATACTGTTCAAATATGCATCTGATAATACTGTACTGTATATCACACACACACATACAGTATATATATACTGTTCAAATATGCATCTGATAATACTGTACTGTATATCAGTTTTTAGTATATTAGTATGTCATTAGAATAAACTTTCTGGGTAATGTCAACATTTTAACTTTAAAATCCAGAACAAGACACAAAGAATGAGTTCAACTCACATTTTTAGATCATACAAATTTATCAAAGGATGTTAAACAGATTTAAATGTTACAGCAGCACCAATTTGTACAGTTTTACTAGTTGCACATAGTATAACAAAACAAAAACTAAATGTGTTAACTGAAAATGTATATATACTGTATATAAAAAAAAGAAAAGCTAAATACTAACAACTAGTGAACCATTTTCACTGCAAAGAGAAAATTTAAAATGACCATTTATAGCAGAAAAACCACCTTACATTTTTTTAACGTTCCGTTGAAAACTTGGAAGGTAAAAATGGTCTGTTCAAAAGTAACACTGTTCATTCGTGTGACAGAGTTCAAGTTGCTTTGATGTATTTTCAGTCTCAAGGATCCTAAATCCAAGCCTTTTATTTCACCATGGCTCACATTAATGTGGACTGGGCCAATGCTTCAGAAAGATGAGCCGCTGTTCGCTCCCATCTTTGAGAGTTTGGGAGTCATGGATGTGGAGGGAGTAGCTGAGTCACAAGCAGATGGTTCCCTCTGCAGCACCACCTCGTCCAGCTCGTGGATGAAGTGTTTGAGATCCTCCAAGCAGCGCTCGCGGATTTCCCCAAGGTTTTCCCGGAGTGGTACTTGTAGCTGTTTCTCCAAGTTGGGGTCTTTAGCCACCAGCATCTTCACAACCAATCCAAACGTTTCACAGTCCTGACGATAAACCTGGAGGTAGACAGAATAAATTCATCTGTTTTATAAAACCCAACCAGTGAGAGATTTATTTATTCATTCATTCAACCTTTATTTATACAGGCTAGCCTCGTTGAGTCACGGGGACTCATTTACAAGAGGGACCCGTCTCACTCACACCAAACAACCATCCACTCTCACACTCACCTAGGGTCAATTTAGAGTCACCAATCAGCCTAACAAGCATGTTTTTTACTGTTAGACTGAATGTAGTGTGAACACTGAATGACATTTGATAATGAAGCTGAAAAAGAATTGATCAAAATAAAAAATGTAAACGCTAGCTAAAAAGTAGCAAAACTGGAAGCTAAATGGCTATATTGTATCGTATTTTCCGGAATATAGGTCGCACCTGAATATAGGTCGCATTGTCGAATTATTGCCAAAAATGGGAAAAATCCATATACAGTATAGGTCGCACCTACTTCAAAATGTGGACCGTGTTTAGCTCTGCTGCAAATGTCTGCCACAGGAGCGCACAGCAAGGCTTTTAAGAAGATTAACACTTAAAAACAATTATTTGTTTGATAAAAATTATAGCAAATATGTGTCTGAGCTGAACTTTTCTTTAATAAATGAATAATTTTAGCAGGATAAACACCTAAAAATATATATTTGTTAGCTGACATTATTGTAAGAGTGTGTCTCAGTTTAATTTTTGTTAATAAATGATTACAAATCAGCTTATTTTATAAAAAGCCATAAATAGGTCGCACCTGAATATAGATCGCAGGGCATGCAAAAACGATAAAAAGCTGCAACCTATTTTCTGGAAAATACGGTATATAAAGGTGTGCTAAAAGCTAAAATGTAACTGAATGGTAAGTAAAACCTAAGGAGCAGAAGAAGATAGATGGATGTTCAAGGAAATTTAACAAATTTTCTATTGGAGACAACGTTTTAAAATGATTGTAAGTAAAGACATTTTGAAAATAAGTTTTTAATAATAATTCATATCACTCCTCTCCTGAATGTACCCCAAAGTTTGCACATGTAAGATAAGAAATAAATGGGAAAAGATTAGAACAGGAAAACTCAATGGTAATGGAAAAAAAAAAAAAAAACACTACAGGGCAAGTTTATTGTCACAACACTCCCAGGAAACAAACTTGCACCCAGACGTAAACTTCAGGGAACGGGCCAAAACATTTAAAAGAGAAAAGCTTTTAATTTGGGGGTGAAGAACCGGTTCCTTCCTGCGCTACCTGTCGCCTGGGTGCAAACACTCCACAACACTGAGGCTGATCACTCAGGTGTGAACACACACCGTGTCGCGACAAAGCAGCGCTTCTCTCACTTTTAACAAGGGCACTTTCTACGGGACGGGGCAGGCAGATGAACAAAACCCTCGTCTAATTAGTGGCCTAAAGGCTTCCGCTTGGTGTCAGAGGGACAATGAGGAAAAAGGGTGCAGCTGTCTTGTTTCACACAAAAACTTCAAAGTCAATTTCACATAGGTTTGAGTTGCAAAACAGAGAATCTAGAGGAATAAAATTATTTGGAGTCGGCTGAAACAAAGTGACTCATTAAATAAACCCACTAATGCCTCTTTTCCACCGCTCGGCTCGGCTCGGGTTGGATCGGCTCAGGTCGGCTCAGTTCGGGTCGGGTCACATCTATGTTCTGTTTCCACAGCTTTTTTGTACCCCTTCTGTGGGCGGGGTCCAGAATCCTACTCGTCTTACCACATGGTGGCAGTAGTGTTCCTCAAGCTATTTACTACAGTACTAGCCACCACTAGAAGAAGAACACAATAAAGACTTTGTATCACATATTATCAATTCTATCAAAAACCACAAAGCTGATATTTTTCAAAAAAATCTAGTGTGATCACAACATGTTCATATACGAAATGTATCCTGTTGGAGTTATTTGAAATAAAATTCAATGTTTTATAGACATAAATGTGTCAACCTACGTCCATTATTTTCTACTTTGTTTCACATATTATCAATTCTATCAAAAACCACAAAGCTGATATTTTTCAAAAAAATCTAGTGTGATCACAACATGTTCATATACGAAATGTATCCTGTTGGAGTTATTTGAAATAAAATTCAATGTTTTATAGACATAAATGTGTCAACCTACGTCCATTATTTTCTACTTTGTTTCACATATTATCAATTCTATCAAAAACCACAAAGCTGATATTTTTCAAAAAAATCTAGTGTGATCACAACATGTTCATATACGAAATGTATCCTGTTGGAGTTATTTGAAATAAAATTCAATGTTTTATAGACATAAATGTGTCAACCTACGTCCATTATTTTCTACTTTGTTTCACATATTATCAATTCTATCAAAAACCACAAAGCTGATATTTTTCAAAAAAATCTAGTGTGATCACAACATGTTCATATACGAAATGTATCCTGTTGGAGTTATTTGAAATAAAATTCGAATTTTTATAATTTATTTTCGTTGTGCAAACACAGGTTTTGGAAAAAGTCAAAGCGAAACTACTTTAAATGCAGCACATTTGACCATACGTGACAATATTAAAGCGTGGTTAAGCTCAGGAGCCCTCGTACTATTAAAGTCAGCTATGAAATATATTTTATATCTGTTCATTGAGCTACATTTAAAGACATAAAGCCGCCCGCGCGCCGCGTGTTGCTCGTGGCGAACCTATTTTTTTAAAATCCTGCAGTTTTGAGCAGTACGTGATTTTATTAAGGACACGTTCAGCTGAAGACCCATCTTTGCTATAAATTTAAAAAATAATAATTGTTTTTACCGTGTTTATCATGTAAAAGTCCTGCAGTGATCGCGTCCCTCGCTTCCGTAAAAACAGCTCTCGTCTCCTCCTTCCTACTTCCGGAGCGGGTGAGCTCGCTTCAGTACCCCTCTGAAACCAGCCCGATAATCTCAGGAAATCTCGCGCGGCTCCGCTCGGAATAGCCGGTGGGAAAGGATGAAAGGGGGTCTCTGCGACGCACATATGACGTAACATCCGACCCGAGCCGACCGGTGGAAAAGGGGCATTATACTCCTGCTTATTGCATCAAATCTGTGCTGTCGGCTCAAAACAAATACATCCAGGGACGAGGACCGTGTTCAAACATGCCTCTGAACGCAGCGTGTAAAATTAGGACAGGCAAAGGCGACTTTCACCATCGGGACCCATCGGTTGCCTCTTTGCTGCAGGGCGCTCCAACTCACAGACCCGTTTATAGATTCTCGAAGTTCCCATAATGCAATGCAAAAAGCAAACGGGGACCTGCTGCCAAAATTAATGGATGTGTAACCACAGAGTAAGATTTCACTCGTAAAATAAATCAAAGTGTCACTACAATGAAGGCTAGGATACTCAAATGTAAACTTTTAACCCCATTGTCATTAGATTATAGATCAAGTTTCCTGATATATTAAGTATAGTACTAATTATATATATATATATATATATATACTTATATATATATATATATATATATATATATAAAAAACTGAATTACCTTACGTCAAGAATAATGGGGGGTGGGGGTGGGGCATTTTGATCAGCAAATATTTCCCAGTAACATATAGCATTGCGACACATTAGGACATAAGAACAAGGTTTGCTTTAGAGACGCACAATATTATCGGCATGGTATTGATCTATTAGTGTTAAAGTTCAATATCGGCCATTCCATCGAAATAACTCTCCGATATAAAAGATGCTGTTTTTGTACGACGACCTAGTGCCAAGGATGCCTGCAGCGGCAGCACAACGCGATGATGTCACGTGCGCCTACCTGATCTCACGGTGGAGAGGAACATTCAAAATGTCGGTGGTGTGGAAGTTTTGTTTATATTTTTCGAGGATGTCGGATTCTGAAGATTTATGGACTATGATGAGCCTCGCTACATCGTCCCCAGTCAGATATTTTTCTGACGTAACGTTCCTCGAGTTACAAGCCGTCATTTCAGACGTCATTGAGAAGCTAATATGTCGATAGCACGACTTGTTGGGTGAGTTTTACCACAGACATTTGGACGTCATGTTGGCTCCGTTAGCATGATTAGTCTTACAGCACAATGGAAAGACAAAAACTTTGAACTTAAAAAGGCTGTCCTTCATGCACAGGAGTGCAGAGGATCCCACACTGCAGCTAGGAACCTGGAACAAGCCTCCACAAGTGAGACAGCATCACAG
Source organism: Garcialebias charrua (assembly GCA_038048925.1). Taxonomy (NCBI): domain Eukaryota; kingdom Metazoa; phylum Chordata; class Actinopteri; order Cyprinodontiformes; family Rivulidae; genus Garcialebias; species Garcialebias charrua. Next base: position 33,660 of record JBBPBX010000257.1, read on the forward strand.
GTGACTAATGCTGATAAATAACATTTAACACTTTTAATTTAATAACATTTAACACTTTTAATTTAATATAAGTTAAAGTGCTCTTCATATAATATGGCTGTTACTGAATATATGTCACCAGCTCTTACAGCTGTTGCACAATTTTGTAGCAAATAAGCCTAAATTAGAGGGCTATGTTCTGACAAAGGAATGTATATAAAATATCTGTATCAGCTAAATAAGTTTTAACATATCGGTATACCGGCCAAAAATCCAAATGGTGTATCTCTAGTTTGCTTCAATGCAAAACTGTTTTGGGTGTTAGACCTTTCTGATGCAAATTGGGCTCAAACCTGCGGCCTCAGGACAAGACCACTGAGCCATCACACACTATGTTTCCATCCAATTTAAATTCGATTTTTGAGCGAATTTTAGAAAATTTCGCTAAAATGTAAATTAAAATTATGAGGATCAGAAGTGTTTCCATTAACTGGCTTGAAGCGCATCTGCAATGCCACGCAAAGCGTCTCTACGTCAGACGTCAGCGTCATTACGTCACACGTCAGCGCCATACGTCAGACGTCAGCGTTACGCACTTCCACAGTAAACAGGAAGTAGCGTTTGAAAACAGACATCTCGGCAAAATGGAGAGAATATTTCAGGTATGTGTTGCTATCGGGCAAGTTGTATTTATTCTGTCATGCCAACTAGTTTTAGCGATGTTACATGTTGTCCGGAGCGGAAACAGCTGATCAGTCACGTGACGTGAATGTTCGCTGCGGCAGAACTGAGTCGGCTAATCTGTTTCCATCTGTCGTTTAGCCGACTCAGCTCTGAATCGACTCCCCAAAAACTACCTCAAGCGAGCGTATAAACTTTAGAGCGACTTAGAGGAAGTTAACTCGAATTATGCCGTTTCCATTTAGCTTTTCTGATGCGATGCTTCATAATGCGCACCTAGAAACCTTGATGGAAACACGCCTACAGCTCCAGCTGACAATAGAGAATTAATTCAGGAAATTGTCTCAGGAAGTATCCAATCAGTGCAAAAACTACAGCTTCTTTGAATCCCCGAGTGTTTGTTCTTCCACAGCTATGTGCTGAAAATGTCTTTCCTGTATTCGAACACGCTTCCTAAAATCGGGAAGGACAGGACATGTTGACTCTGGGTGTGTTTACCCTCGCAGAACAGATTGTTTTTCAGCTCTTTACTTTGTTTAGGTGTTTTAAAGCTGTGTAGAGTGAGGCTGGGTGTTTGCTTTTATCCCATGGTAGAAGATTATGTTCGACTGTGCCTGGATGCAGAGATGAAAACAAACCTGGGGCTCAGTCCAACTATCTTTGGATAGAACAAATAGACAAACTTCAGTGGCTCTCCTGTGGACAAATATATTTATATTCCTCAACTAATAATAAACCCAGTCAAAGCCGGGGCAATCAGGAGGAAAACAAAGGAATTTACAGCCTGCATGCTTTGTCGCACACAAGAACCAGTTTGGCTGCACCGGAAGGCTGAATCCCATTTCATCCTTTGCACTTTGTGACCCGAGAGACGTGCAAACGTTAGAATTGTTTTAAAGGGCTGCCCATTTGTGTGTTTGTTTCTGTGTATGCTAAGTTGTTAAGACAAAAGTGAGCGCAGAACTTGTTAAACAGCTAGCTCCTCGTGTGAGACGCTAAATGGCTTTTTTTTCCCATCATGCTTCAGATAACATATGTAGTAAAATTTTATTTTTACAACAGCTGGTTGGTGTCGTTTGCCACTCGTAAGGGTAAACATGTAAAAAGTAGCTCTGATGATCTAAAGCAGGGGTCTGCAACCTTTACGATCAAAAGAGCCACTTCTGCCCCTTTGTTCACTACTTTACATGTCCGGAGCAGCAATACCACAACTGGGATTCTCAACTGGTGGCCCGCAGACCACTTTAAGTTTGTTGGAGGGCACTTTCCTGGCCTATCCACAATATTCCTGAGGGTGTCACTGTAGAAGCGAATGTGCATTGTACTTCCTGTCCGACACCAGAAGTGCCTGTATTCCATAGGCGGACTATGGATCGCGGGTGTTTTTGAAAGTTATTTTCATTCATTTTATCGGAGCAAACACAGCTTTTGTTTAAACGGAACGTTTACTGAAATGTCCTACCGGGGTTCAGGTACCTGCTGTGCTGTTCGCGGCTGCACCAACAACCGGACCAAGCTAAATCTTTGGCTAAAACAACAGTGTTTTCAACACGGACCCAAAACAAAGAAAGAGTGTTCCTGCATCCTACTCTATGGCTGTGTCTGCGCGATCAGGTAACATCTGTAATTTCTTTTTATTCAGGGAGGGTTTATTAATGAGAGTTTTGGATGATTTACTGTCTTAAAATGATATATGTCAGGCGCGACCGGTGTTACAGAACACCGTGACTTTTAGCCGAGATAGCTGCTAACAAACGTTAGCCGAGAGACAGGAGCAAACGCGTTGCTATTTATGTATTTTTAAATTATGTCTGCGCGATCAGGTAACATCTTTTTATTCGGGGAGGGTTTATTAATGAGAGTTTTGGAAGATTTACTGTCTTAAAACGATAGATCTCAGACGCGACCGGTATTTTTAGCCGAGATAGCTGCTAACAAACGTTAGCCGAGAGGCCGGAGCAAACGCGTTCGCTATTTATGTATTTTTAAATTATGTCTGCGCGATCAGGTAACATCTTTTTATTCGGGGAGGGTTTATTAATGAGAGTTTTGGAAGATTTACTGTCTTAAAACGATAGATCTCAGACGCGACCGGTATTTTTAGCCGAGATAGCTGCTAACAAACCTTAGCCGAGAGGCCGGAGCAAACGCGTTCGCTATTTATGTATTTTTAAATTATGTCTGCGCGATCAGGTAACATCTGTAATTTCTTTTTATTTGTCCCTCCTCTTTTAACAAAACGAGTGGTGTTCCCACATTTTTAATGAACTAAAACAACAAAGTTTGGACTGTCTTCAACTGTATTACTCGCATGTAAACAAACGGTGTTTCCGGTCAACCGGAAGTCGTGTGCACATTTCGCGCAAAGCGTCATGGGGCGTAGGAATAAGGTGGATAGGGGTGATAATATAAAACTAAAAATATCTAATAATTTTGATATTTTTACCTTTTTACGACAAAATAAAAGTAGTTTCTTGTAAAGCAGGAAAAAACTTTTTTTTTTTGCCCAATTTCTAAAAAGTTAAACATGCAGGCCTATGCGTTTTTTATATTTATTTTTGTAGAAAAATTAAGTATCCTACTTTGACAAAATAAAGCGTAAAGTGAAAGTGAGTACCGATATGTTTTACTCTTTGTAATGTTTCTAGTATTCACATACTTGCAAAATAAATTACAGGAAAATTGCTAAAACTAGCACTTTTAGTTGTTATAACAGCCAATAAAATTCATTTTTTGTTGGTTTTGGTCAAAGCTGGAAAGAGCCGCTGCAGAGGGACCAGAGCCGCATGTGATCCCTGTTCTAAAGGCTGAACGGAGGTTCCCAAATGACAAATAGTGCGGATCTGGACCCAGACGGCCTGTTAAATTAAATTTTTTTTTTTTTTTTTCAAATTCAATTGTTTTTTTTTTACTTGCACACATTTTCCTGATTGTAAGGCAATTTATTTTAGACGGCACAGCTTTTCCAGTGTTAATGATGGTTCCCTCTGCTTCTTCTCCAGATAGAAGCGGCCAGACAAAACATTATGGTGAAAGAAGAAAACTACCGTAGTACGTCTGTTAGGGAATTTTTGGTCAAATTTTATGGATGTTTTTACCTACTATGGCTAAGAATGTTAACTATGCCCATGAACCATATGTTTGGGTTAGCAGAGAGCTGGATGAGGCTACAGCATACTGCTGTCACTCCAAGGACACCTCCGAGTCTGTGAGCTTGGCTGAACTGATAAGGTTATAAAAACAAGCTGCACACACTGCCCATGGCAGATTCTTGTGTCTGGCCTTCATGCATGTGCTTCTGGTATATCTGTGTCCTGAAAGTTCTTGCTAGTAAAAACTGGTTAAAAATCTTTTCCTGTCATCGAGTATGGCTCCTTTTGAGTAAGTAAGATAAAGCGAGAACATGTTTCTCCAACAATGGCTGCCACTAACATAATTTAAGTACTTAACTTTATTTTGGTCCTTTGCTAGAGAAGGAGCTCTTTAGCGGACATCGCTGAATTTTAACTGGAAAGCGCTGGTCTATAAAAAGGGTCAACATGTTGACGTTTAAAATACACCAACAAATGTCACATTTTATAAAATAGTAGATTTTGATCCATAATTATTTTATTATTAGTCTCCATTTCTTTGTATTAAATAAGAGTGATGTTCAAACTAAATGTTACGCGTTTCTTTTATAAAACCATTAAGAAACATATGGGAAGAACGAGCGGCGCCGTAAAACTGCAGAGAAGGTGCAACACGGTGGTGCTGCTCAACGTGAGACGGTAATGTGTGCTCCAGGGCAGAGCTGGTTCAGGTTTATTGGCTTGGAGTAAACCAGCTGTGGCTTTCACTGGTGTAGGAACGGTCCTCGTTAGGAAACTGCGCAGAGCTCAGACACTCAGACTGGGGGGCCTCCAAGCTCAGTTATAATCTGGCAACATGTCCAAGTTGTGCTTGATTCTTCTTAAGTAAAGCTAATTAAATTTAATAACTAAGGTGTGAGCCAGAGAGCTCAAAGTTGCCTCTTATAAAGAAACGTACGCAAAACAAATGTAGCATTCTTTGCTCTAGTTGACATTTATAAAAATGTTTTACAAATGTATTGCGGTTGAGGATTGTAAACATTGATTTATCCAGATTTTGATCTGAAGGTTTAACGATCAACTCCTTAAAGCTCCCCTGACATCATCTTTGAACTTTCCATAAAATGGCACAACATATATATATTTTAAGATTGAACTATGATCGTTTTTGCTAAAACAATGTTAAATGAATGAAAATTCCTCTCAAAAATAGTTTAAAATTAGCGCCGTTTTTTTACACGGTAAATCCGGGTTTTTCCGGTCACGTGATTGTGACGTCAGATCCAGACTCTGCTCCAACGCGCACATTGAATACAATGGAGAAAGATACAAACGCATCTGTCGAATTTAGCCATTTAAAACTTTAGATTTTAGTGATTTGCCTTCAGTTCGTGAAGAAGAAGTTATTTTGAGTGATCAACAACAAACAGCATGGTTTCTTTTGTCCGTGTTGCTTTTTTTTCAGGAGAGGTTTCACATTCATGAAGTGAGCACCAGGTGTCAGCAAAGCTATCGTGATAACTCTTACAGAGCACTGTAGAGTGCTCTGCTTTGCTGACACCTGGTGCTCACTTCATGAATGTGAAACCTCTCCTGAAAAAAAAGCAACACTGACAAAAGAAACCATGCTGTTTGTTGTTGATCACTCAAAATAACTTCTTCTTCACGAACTGAAGCCAAATCGCTAAAATCTAAAGTTTTAAATGGCTAAATTCGACGGATGCATTTGTATCCTTCTCCCTTGTATTCAATGTGCGCGTTGGAGCAGAGTCTGGATCTGACGTCACAATCAGGTGACCGGAAAAACCCAGAATTACCGTGTAAAAAAACGGCGCTAATTTTAAACTATTTTTGAGAGGAATTTTCATTCATTTAACATTGTTTTAGCAAAAACGATCATAGTTCAATCTTAAAATATATATATGTTGTGCCATTTTATGGAAAGTTCAAAGATGATGTCAGGGGAGCTTTAAATATAACTGAGCACATTCAGTCAGGAGGATCCGTTTTAATTTTTTCCTTTTTAACCTTATTATTCCTTTGTTTTTATGTTCATTTCCTGCATTTTGCTCGTTTTGTTCCATCTGTGGTTCTATGTGCCATCAGCGTATTTTACCGTACTTTTCCACAGTCAGTTCCTGCACAGCCACGTGAATCTACACCTGGTTCCACAGCGAGCGAACTCGCATGAAAGATTTGGCAATTGTTATACGCCGGATGCCCTTCTTGACGCAACCTGGGGTCAAACCCGCAACCTCAGCTTTACAAGACGACGGCACTGACCACCAAGCTACCGCAGCCCCTTACAAACTATAACAACTTCTAACTATTTCTAAATATAAAAGACAGTTTGTGTCATCTTCTATCTGTTGTCTGAAGGGTCGGTAAACAAATCCACAGCCTTGGACCAGTACCTTTTCTATCTCTTGCGCTTTGGCGGCGATGGCCAAGGCCCGTCTCTCTTCAAATTCGTCTAAAGGCTTTCTGCTCTCTTCGACAACGGGAGCCACAACTGGTTCCACTTTTTCCTCCTCTGGAGGATTGCTTTCCTCCTATGAACGAGAGGAGAGGAAGAAGAGAACGCTGTTAAAAAAAATGTTAAGACCATGAAGGTTGTTTTGAACATTGCAAGAAATATGGAAAAACAAGCTTTATGTAAAGAAAGAAGATGCTAAGGACAGGGCAGGATGTGAGTCAGTAATGTGAAGCACCGCTTCAGTGGGATGTTGTGACCCACTTTTACTAACAATCTAAAAGAGTGATGTTGATGCGAACAACGCTGCTTAGTTGTGTAGTTTTTAATCCTGAATGTAAACCCATCACTGCAACATTCATTCTTAAACATTTGACGCACAATAGTCTATACTTCACAAAAGTAATCTGGCTGTGGTTTTAGATGATTTCAGAAAACAGGAAGTCCCACAAAACGAGCATAAATGAGTCTTCTAATGAAGAAACTAAAAACTTCAGCTTTTAGAAGAATTACCTACAAAGCTAATGGCGCAAAGGAGGAAACGAGGCCAACTTGGCTCACTGCTCAATTTATATTACTCATTTCCTGATACTATTAGAGTCTGGCGGCCGAAGTGCAGAACTGCTCGACCATGACGGATGTCCACTCATACGTTAACTGGAAACGGGCCACGAACTACAGTAAGTCATATTCCTAGATGTCTGAGTGAAGATATTCCAGGCGATGAAAGGTCTAAAATAAGAGCACAACTTATAAAGAACCATCCAATTATTCTTTCCCAACTATCACTGAAGCTACGCTAGGATACGATCTCGCATATGAGCTTATGTGCATATCAAAGTTAGCATTTGTCAAAAAAATAATAAAAAAAAGCCATGTCTAAAGCTTTCAGGGTACAGAATAACAACGCTCTTGCTTTCAGTTCAAAGAATGGCAGACATCTTTTCACCCAAGAGTAAAAACTGGAATGCTATACTAGACCCTGGGGTGTGTGTATAATCAGTTTCAATGCACTGCCAAAGGAGAACAAATACAAGTTCTTGTGCAAAAATAGTTTTAAACTTATTTCTATTAAAAGGAGGGAAAATCCCATGTGGCCTGAAAACTGGGAATTGACTAGAGTTTAATATTGCTCGCTGCACCACCTGGTGGTGGTTGGGTTAAAGGCAGAAGACCAATTTCATCTGTCAAGTATGGGAAACATACACAGATGACAAATGTGACAAATTATGATTATATTTTCCATGTTCTAGTAAATAACTAAAGTTCTTTAAAAGATGCAACAAAGTTCAGTCGGCTCATACAGACTGATTCTTTTTTTGTTGAGATGTTTCAGCATTCATCCAAAGGACTTCATCAGTCTGAGGAGCCACAAACAAATTCAGTCCCATAAGCAGCACATTCACATAGTGGACCAAACAGTTTTATGGTGATACGATGGTTTCTGGAGCCTGCCTTTGCCCCCATCGACTCCTGAGGCAGCCATAGCCAAAGTGGTTCAAAACATCAAAGTTCATGCTCAATAATCCAGGAAATCCAGGTTCATTGAGGAGTCGACAGGGCAGAGGGCAGACTGCAAAAACCATCTTAACACCATCAAACTGGTTGGCCCACTATGCGAGTGTGCTGCTTGTGGAACTGACTTTATGTGTGGCTCCTCAGACTGATGAAGTCCTTTCGATGAAGGATGAAACGTCTCAGCATTTAAAGTACCGTATTTTCCGCCTGATAACTCGCACCTTTCTATAAGTCGCTTTGTCCAATTATTGGCAGTAAATTGGAAAAATCCATAAACATGTCGCACCTTTATTTAAGTTGCATCTATTATGCGTCACCGCTTAACCGTTCCTTAATAAATTCACGTAATGATCAAATCAGCTGGATTTAAATTGTTTCACTTTGACGTCTTCCAAACGGTCGCGCGCGCTGCGAAAATAAATGATAAATAAATCGAATTTTAACTCAAACAATTCCAACAGCTAACAGTTTGTAAATGACCACCAAGTAATTACTTTCTGTAAGTTTAAAGAAAATCTGCTGTGTGGTTTATGAGCTATTTTCCAAAATATTCCCTGTTAAAAACACGGAGCTACAAGCTAACCGCTAAACATGTACGTTGCTAAAACATCGAATTTTAGCTCTAAACATCTCCTACAGCTAACAGTTTGTAAATGTAATTACTTTCTGAAAGTTTCAACAAAATCTGTCCTGTGCTTTAGTAGTTCATACCTCCAGAGCAGGAGGCCGGGCTGCGACAGAGTCAGTCCGACCAGAGGAGCCTGCCTCGGACACATGAGGTGGGAACGGTCGGTGTACCCTAGCGGACAAAAGTGGTACTGCACCATTTTTTTTGCCAAAATGAAAAACGGTCATATCTGAGCCAAAAATTGGTCTAAAAATATGGGAAAAAATCCATAAACAAGTCTCACCTCCATATAAGTCGCATGGCATGCAAATTAGGCAAAAAGGTGCGACTTATAGACCAGAAAATACGGTATATATTTATATATATATATTTTTTAAACATACCGTCCAGATGACGCGACTGAACTTTGTTAGTGGATTATTGAGCATGAACTTTGATGTTCTTTAAAAAAAAATTCTAACTAAGGAATGAAGCACCAATCTTTCTGAGCAGTAATAGTCTGAAACAGTGTTTGGGAACATGTTAGGAATAGAGCACACTAAATCTCTGTGCCTCGTCAGCTCAGGATTTTTTCTCCCTCTCCCAGAGATGAAACCTTCAGGTGACCTTCAGGACCACCTCTCCAACCATTAGACCACCCTGGCTCACTTAAACATGTGGAGCTCCTATATAGGTACTCCCCCCGCACCCCACCCAGGTCTCTTCAGTCTGGGATGGCTCCAGAAAGCCTACATGTGTTTGTTGAACCTCCACAGCAGGCGGTGACTTGGGCCGTTAAAACAAGCCTCACCGAGGGCAGAGGACGTGCCTTTCATCTCGGCTAAGGTTATGGGTTTGTGCCCCGAGAACAGAAAGCAACGACGCACCACAGGCTGGATCAAACAGCCATGGACGCACATGTGTGCATGTGCTCAACATAAAGGGGTGGGGCATTCTGCAAAACCTCCATTGCAGCAGCTGGGCAGTTTGAAAGTTGTGTCCTGATTACCGGTACTCGTGTCGGCTGTCTCTGGCACTTTCAATTGATAAACCAAATCCAACATCACAGGGGTTTTAAAAAGAGTTTGACTTAAAATGTAAATTATTCTCCAAGTTATTAAAAAAAAAGACCACAACAACAACCCTAAAACTAGAGACATAGTTTTATGGGCTTTTTGATCAAAGTGGACCAACTCCTGTCTTATAAAAAGGTTAAGGAATGTTACAGTCAGTGAAGTTTAAAAAAGCAGTGTGGGTTTAAAAGTTGTCTGACTAGCAAGCAACCAACCTCTAAACATATTCTGCATCACAAAAGTCAAACCTGAATTGCCACTAAATTAAAACTAAATATAAAAAACTCGACAGACTTTCCATTTTAGCTTTAACTTAAACATTATAATCATGGTATATTGTTACGACTTGGTTGCAAACGTAAAATAAAGTAAAATCACAAGTTTCCACACTTTGACACATTTCTACACAACATGTGACCCAAACTACCGGTAATTAACGTTTTGAGCCTTGGATAAACAAACTACTTTCTCAAAGAGTTTTAAGTGCAATTGCATTTACAAATGCACAATTGCTTCTAAATAAAAAGTTGCTCATTACAAAATATCAACTATCATCAAACATGCTCAATTTTATGTCAGATTTTTTTCTGCATTTATACTAAAAGGTTATTCGGATGAATATGTTTACAGCGAAAGAGCATATTTTTTATACACTCTGGACTATGATTAATTTATTGCACAATACTTCTATTTCAGTTCAAGTAGTTTATTTATATAGTGCCAAATCCCAACAAAGTTGTCTCAGGGCACTTTACTGGAGCATTCACATGCATAGAAAAGCCAATTAGTACAGTTCTCCATCTAAGGAATCTTCTGCAGATTGTGGTTAATAATAATAATAATAATAATAATTGTCTAATCTTGTCATCTGCGTATGTTTCCCATACACAGACGAAATTCGTCTCTGCATTTAACCCAACCACCTACCAGGCGGTGCAGTGAGCAGCCATAGAAGGCGCTCGGGGAGCTGGAGAAATAGGTGTGCACTCATAGACACCCCAAGATGTGTAGTGGCCGGGACGCGAACCCGCGTCCTTCGGGTCCCAAGTCAAACGCCCTAACCACTACACCATCTTGGCTCCTTAAAAATCAAAGTATTAACATTTCATAACAAACTTACGATACAGTAGACATCATTGTGTACTTTTTAATCTACTTCCTCATCCTTCGTTAAGCCTAAAAAGACAACATTGGTATATGTTTATGTACAAAGCTATCATGGGTAAACTACCCTCTTATGTACGTACCGTACCTTAAAAAAAAAACTGGCATTTTCTTTTTTTTTTTTTTTTACAAAAACCCAGCATTTTCCTATTTTGCACCTTGGTCATGGAATAAATCTTCAGTCCACACTAAAGCCTAATGTTTGTCTCAGAGATTGTAAAGCTGACAAGTACAACTGCTGTTCTTAAAATGGATTTTGTACCTTTATGTTGACCCCCTGTTTGTTTTTGTTTATGTACTTTGATATTAATTGTAATTTTAGCTTGTAACGTTGTAATGGTGTGCCATCTTGACCATTATCATCTCTTTTTTTAATCTTAAAGAGATTATTCTTCTTATGGGAGTTCCTGGTAAAAATAAAGGCTACTAAACTAAATAAATGTACAGTAGTCCCTCGTTTATCACGGGGGATCTGTACCCTGAAGCCGTGCGATAAGTGAAAAACCACAAAGTAGGAATAGTAGTACAAGAAGTAGTAGTTTATTTTATTATTTATATATGACATCGTTTTAAACTCTTCCCGCATCCTTGCAATATTCTAAGCAATATTCTAAACAATGTTTCTAAAGTCTAAATACTTTAAAAGAGCACAGAATGTCATGATTTCAGCTGCCTCCTCTGCTCTTTGTCACCTGCAAGCGCTCTTGGCCACGCCCCCTTCTCTGCTCAGCATTGAGAACAGCTGCAGCAGGAAGCTTATCCTGCAGTGTGGGCTGCACAAAAGGTGCAGCAGGTGCTAAATAATAAATAAAATAAAATATTTAAAATAAAAATTTATGCTGATCATGCGGCTCGTCCATCAGCCAACTGCGTGTCATGCCCAATCTTATTTTGAAAAACCGCGATAGAGCGAGTCCACGATAAACGAACCGCGAAGTAGCGAGGGACTACTGTATTTTTTTAAAATCATCATAAAATGTAATGACACAAAAAGTGCAAAAATAAAAACTCTTATGAGCCAAAGAACAAATGTTTAGCAGCTAAGTCGTTCATTTTAACTGAAGCATATTCAATAAACATTTTATGAACAGCCTGAGCTGAATGCTCAACTTAACAAGCAAATGTGCTTTTATTTATTTTACGAGGCTCAAATGAGGTGTAATATTTAATTTCTGAAGTCAATACCTTGATTCAGAGCCTGACAATACGCATCAAGTTTCTCAAAATTCATCAGACCCACGACCTGCCGTACGTTCAGAACCAGCAAACACACATTTTCTTAATGCGTCAAAAGAAACGATTGTTCATTGTAAACAGCGTAAACACATCTCAGTGAGCTCCGCTGGGACTTCTGCTGACGTTGCGATTAAGATCATGTGATAAAGTTATGGCTCGGGCTACTGATTTAACCCATCACTTCAGGGTGGCCTCTGCCCCCCACACTGCTCTTAATCACATCTAACTATTTACACTTCTCTGCATAGCTGAAGATGGATGATATCAGCAAAACAAACTACTATTTACAAATGAGGAGAAACACATTCAAAAGGTAAAAGCATTTTTAAAAAACTAGTCAACATTGGAGCCATTTCTCCTTGACGACTACAAGTCCTAAATTTGTTTACGCCACAAGTAAACAAAGTGCGGGCTTGACGGCTTTTCAGCTGTGAGAGTGCTACTTTAAAACCCATTAACGTGCTTTAAATGTAGTAAATGTCTAAAGAAAGGACGGGATTTAAGAAGTTCCAGATGCACCCTGCTGTACGGCGACAAAGGCCTGGGTGAGCAATGAATAGAAAAACAAACCAGAGTAAATATGGGACTACAAAAACTCCAAAAAGCAACATTTGCAAAATCATTAGTGTCCGCTTTTGCGTTTCAGCCGTGGGTGATTTTATAATATGAACCAGGAAAAGAGAGGCAGGTTTGGGATACTTGAACACAAACTCACCTTGATTGATGCCGCGCTCTGTGGGGAACCTTCTCTCGACAAGCCGGGAATTTTGTCTACAATTTTCAAAAAGGGAGAAGAGACAAAACCATTGACGCAATGAGATTTTAAATGAAGAAAACAAGATTTGTGAATGAAACAAGCTGAAGTACCGTAACTGTGTGGAAACTGGTAAGACAGGAGAGTTGGTATGTACAGTATGTGTATGTGGTTACCTCTGAGAATTAAAATAAAAGAACATTTAGTTCTACAATCTACAGAAATACCAAAGCGGTGAAGCATTTTAGTCTCTAGATGCCTATTGCTTTTCTTCATAGCACTTCTAAGTACTGTTCAACATAACTCCACACGCTCAAAAACAAAACTAATGCACTGCAGAGTGTAAGCTTTGGCTGCAGGAATATTCATCAGACACACTACACCCTTTCCCTGGACGTCCACGCACGAGCTGGTGGCATCTTTATGAGGCCTGACTAAGTGAGAGACGGACCGAGGGGAAGGACTTCCTGCAGGACACATTAGCCACGCTTCCTGTCCACTCGGGTCACCCTACCCTTTCATACATCCGAAACTAATCCTCGGAGTGTCACTCACTCTTTATTGATTTGTACTAAAAAAAAGAAAACACGCCTAGTATAATTTCTGTAACATAACTACCTATTATATTATGATGTATCAGCAGGAGCAGTGCTTAAACTGTCCACAAAAATACAAGTATTGAACTAAATCTTTCTTCTTTTTAAAAATAATAATTTTTAACGACTGGATAAGGTATAAACATTTACAAAAGTTAACTAATGGTTATTTTACGATAAGTTTTAGCTACTACTACTTGACACAAGTACACTAAACTTCACTTACCAGTTATTTTTTAATACCCCGCGGTGCAGAAGGACCTAATCTTAAGCTGTTTGAGGAATGCAACGTCTCCCACAGTCGCTGCCCGAATGCCAGAGACGTGACTACTTTAGTAGCTGTGCTTTACGACAGGTAAAACGATCTTATAACTCCTGCCAGTTAAAACAATAGCCATTATGTTGTGGTGTGAAAGTGAAAAGTAAATTATAGTATTAAAATAGCCACTAAGCCCTTATTTTGAAGGGGGAAAGCTGCAGTTTAAATGGAAATGTCAAGGAAAGAGGAAAAAGAAAGCTAAAAGGAACATGCAGATAGCAAGGAGGTACTTTAAACACATGTATTTTACTTAAAGCTCCCCTGACATCATCTTTGAACTTTCCATAAAATGGCACAACATATATATATTTTAAGATTGAACTATGATCGTTTTTGCTAAAACAATGGTAAATGAATGAAAATTCCTCTCAAAAATAGTTTAAAATTAGTGCCGTTTTTTTACACAGTAAATCCGGGTTTTTCCGGTCACGTGTGACGTCACATCCAGACTCTGCTCCAACGTGCACATTGAATACAATGGAGAAAGATACAAACGCATCCGTCGAATTTAGCCATTTAAAACTTTAGATTTTAGCGATTTGGCTTCAGTTCGTGAAGAAGAAGTTATTTTGAGTGCTCAACAACAAACAGCAGGGTTTCTTTTGTCCGTGTTGCTTTTTTTTTCAGGAGAGGTTTCACATTCATGAAGTGAGCAGCAGGTGTCAGCAAAGCTATCGTGATAACTCTTACAGAGGTGAAACCTCTCTTTAGCAAGAACGATCATAGTTCAATCTTAAAATATATATATGTTGTGCCATTTTATGGAAAGTTCAAAGATGATGTCAGGGGAGCTTTAAGCTAACTGCTGTTGACTAATAAACACATATCTATAATTCAAAATCTAAAATGAGACTTGCATTTGTTTAAAAAAAATAAAAAAAAAGTTGTCATGGACTGAATAGAAAGAGCTAACGAGTCTTCTCAACAGGAAGTGGAAATGGCTCGGGTAGGGGGTGTAACGGGATCTTGTGGCACAAGATTTCGCAAAACTAAAAAACGTCATGAGGTTTCTCGTTGAGCTGGAAACTGACGTGTGAACCCGAAAAACAAATACCGGTACATATAAATATCCTGTGTCGTCTCGTGTGAAATCATCATTGAATATTAGAGATGCACCAATACGATATTAATATTGGTACAGTTCTAGAGAAAAAGTGCTAGATCGGGTATCGGTAGAGATGCACCAATCCAATATTGGTATAAGTATCAGTACCAATATCGGAAAAAAATATTGATTGGATATCGTGACAATGTGACCGATCCATAAGGACAGGTGCTGATTGCTTTTTATTTTAAATATCTGCCAACCAAGCTAGTGAAGCTACTGGTTTTTCCCTCTTATTTCAGCTCCTATATTATTTGTTTTATATTATATTTAGAATTCCTGAACCATTTGAAAGGTTTATTGAAGTTTATTTTTTCATGTTTGACCAAAGTTATCAACCTATTGTTTTTGTCAGTTTTGGTATCTTTATTATTATTTTACATCGGATGTTAGACTCATAATTGCACTGACTGAACAAATTAAAGTTGTGTTGTTCGTACATGTTTGACCAAGCTTGTGAAGCTATTGATATGTTGGGCAGCACGTTGGCACAACTGGTAGAGCTGCTGCCTCTCAGCGAGAAGGTTGCCGGTTCAAATCCCGGTCCGGGGCCTTTCTGGGTGGAGTTTGCATGTTCTCCCCGTGCATGCGTGGGTTTCCTCCGGGTACTCCGGTTTCCTCCCACAGACCAAAAAACATGCTTGTTAGGCTGATTGGTGACTCTAAATTGACCCTAGGTGTGAGTGTGAGAGTGGATGGTTGTTTGGTGTGAGTGAGACAGGTCCCTCTTGTAAATGAGTCCCCGTGACTCAACGAGGCTAGCCTGTATAAATAAAGGTTGAATGAATGTTCAAGTGTGCTGTATTGGTGCAGAGTTTTCAAAAAATTTGTAATTCAGTACATTTTTGTCTGTGTTAAAAAAAGAAAAAGTTTTAAGTTAATTCTGCACTGTCTTTCTGTATCGGAATCGGATCAATATCGACCGATATTAAACCTCAGATATCGTATCGGAAGTGAAAAAAGTAGATTGGTGCACCCTTAATGAAAATGTCCCCACCAACTTAAATTGTTTGTGTGGGCAGAAGTTTAGGGATTTAGTCTAGGATCTGCACTATCATGAAAATAATAAAAACACACACAAAGGAGTTGCTCTCTAATGTCCTCTTCAGTCACCCTTTAGTTTTCATACTCAGACTAAGAAATGCCTGTTAAAGCACATCACAGCAAATCTAAAAAAACATGGCAAATTACATTATAAACAATGTTTTTTTTCTCCCCAATTATAATTAGGAAACAGTTTGGCCTTTTAATCAGGTTTTGAATTTGGTCCTTTGTGTAAATGCGTATGACACCCCTCTAATGTCTTACGAGGAATTAAGAGGAGAGAAGCCAAACAGTTGAGTTTATGACAAAGGATTAATAAAAAATACTGATAAAATCCCGTCCAGTGAGACAAGTTTCTCGTTACACCCCTACGCATAAGTACACAAAAACAGCTACCGTTGAGTCTACTCTAGATAGAAAAAGATAACTGAAACACTTTTCATGAGGCCTGGGTGAAAAATACATATCAGTGTCAAAAACACTTACAGGTTATTTAGGTTGAATTTGATGCTTTCTGGAAAAGGGGACCCCCAATCAAGAATTTAGAAACCTTAAACTTGTCTTTCTAACAAACATCCTTCTCAAGCCAACTCCCCACCCCAACACGTTTCTGACATGAGAAGGATGTAAAGTCAGGACTTCACCCAAGTCCAAGCTTGTTCACATGGCTTAATGTACAGACCCAAAGTGTCATGTCCGCTTTGTTGAGGGAAGAGCGCCCCCCAGAGGTGCTCAGGAGCACCAGTGAGACCTTCTGGACCGTCCACGCCTGAAAAGCCAATCAGCCAGATCATCAGTCAATGACATACAACCGTGGGAAACGATCAATACACACTTTTTTGTGGCTGGACTGTTCATTTGATATTCTAGAAATGATTTTCCTGCTTTAATTCATCTACATGGTTTAGAAAATATTGATTAGTGTCAATAAAAAAAGTATGTTTTACATTGTTTTTCCAGTCTTTTTTATTAACGTAATATTTAAAATGCCTACTGTGATGTTAGATGAATCACAGTAACCAGTTTGTTTTGTAGCACTAATTTATGTGTGAGATTAGTGTGATGCTGCTCCAACTATAAATAAATAACTCAAAACTATTTACTATTTCTTTTACAGCTTCGTGGAAAGAGAAGCCAAGCTGTCTACATACTCTTGCCTTGCTGTGAGGGAAAGGGGAGGCTTTTGGCTCGGTCCGGTGAGTATCCTCTGCTGCTCACGCTGGAGCCGGAGCGACTGTGTGGGGAGCGGGCCACCTCTCGGCGCACAGGGGAACGCTCTCGGAGAGGAGGAAACAGGCCCACCTTTCTTCTGTAGGGGTCTCTGTCCTCCCTGGGGATTTAAAAAAAAAAAGAGAGAGATATGTTGGTCCGACCATTAAAGATTTGTATAAAAAAAATGAATTTAGGCTGAATTTGTTGGTGTTGATCCATCTTTTTAATCTCAAACCTATCACAATGTTGCCATCTAGTGTTTAGTGTGCAGCATCACTATTTGTTTTTACCTTCAAGCACATCCTTTTGAATTACACTAAGAAATCATCCAACTCCTGTTTTTTTATTTTATTTTATTTCTGACAATAAACCACCCTAATGAATGCTAAACACTCTGCCTGCTCTGCCTCCCCTCCCATTTGAACTGCCTTAACACAAAAAACTTTCTCACACATTACCACTCAACACAAAGATTTTAACACTGGACTCTGTGTCATCAAACGGGTTATTCACTAAACTCTCGGTCATGTGCTCATTCAGTTTGCACTACTTCTCATATTTGCACTAATGTTTGTATTACATTACTGCCTATAGTCATACTACTGTTTACATTCACTGTTTACATTTATTAATACTGTTTACATTTATTACTACTGTTTACATTTATTACTACTGTTTACATTTACACTACTTTTATATCTACACTACTGCTGATACATATACAGTATTCTCTGACTAGCCTTATTTAAGGATGCCCAATGTGCCTTACTGCATATGCCACTTTGCCTCTATACCAACATCAACTACCTCATACATATACTGTGTACATTAACTCATATGCTGCTGTGCCACTCTTTGCAAATGTCAATGCTAGAACCTTCAGTTTATTTTATAGATATACTTTTTATACTTTTTTATACTACTATGCAAAAACTCAGGACAGTATTACACTTTTATTATTTCATTTTATGCTTATGTTCATTGGGTGTTTGGTGTTTTAGGGGTGTTTGGTGTTTCAGTGTTGGTGTAAATTTTCATACTTTTATACTACTATGAAAAAACTCAGGACAGTGTTACACTTTTACTATTTTATGCTTATGTTTATTAAATGTTTTAGTGTTTAGTGTTTAGATGGTTACTGTTGCACCGAGGGACTGAGAGAAACGCAATTTCAATCCTGTGTATGTCCTGTACATATTGCAGTTCTGACAATAAAGTTGACTTTGACTTTGAATGCATGGTTTTTAATTTTACATGAGATCCACTCATCATTTTTGTTGCCATCTGTTTTTCTGCAACAAACGTCTAACACAGGTGCTCTATCTAAACCTGGGGCCTGCAACCTGCGGCTCTTTGGTCTCTCTGCAGCGGCTCTAAGCCGAGATCAAAACTAAAAACTGAACTTTATTGGTCGTTGTACCAACAACAAGAAATGGATCATTTTAGCAGTTTTCCAGTCATTTATTTTTGCCAACGTGTGAATCGCAAGGAGTAAAACCTGTCGACTGCATCATGCTAGTAGTTTGTTAGCCACTTCTTTTAGCTCACTTCCAGTCTTACGGTGTGATCCGTTTCTCAAATCCACCATATTTTTTGGGGGGGCAATACAGTACATTTAAAGCAAGTTACTGAGAAGAAATATGGCGAGTCAACTTGATAAAAAAAAATTAAAGCAAATGGAAGTATTTATTTAAATTTTAAAATTCAATTACGTATCCAACAAACTGACATCATTTTTGATTTTATACTTTATTACTTAATAATAAATAGGACACTATGAATTTTTTTCCACAATTAAAAAGAAAACTCTCATAAGCCTGTTAGAATTTTTTATAAAATTGGTCAAACTATAATTTTTTTTCTTCATATAAATTTAAATTTCTTTTGACTTAAAATATAAATAAATAATAATTGGCTATTTTAATTTCTTAAAATTAAATCTACTGGGCAGAAAAGCCCCCCCTCCAACAAGCTTGAAGTAGACCATGAACCACCAGTTGGTACCGTATTTTCCGATGTATAGGTCGCACCTTTTTATGGTTTTTTCAAGGCCTGCGACCTATACTCAGGTGCGACCTATATATGGGTTGTTATCAATTTCGGTGAAACAAATTTTTTAATCCAGCTCATTTCACAATTATGTTCATTTATTAAGGAAAAGTTCAGCTCAGACATATATTTGCTATAATTTTTATCAAACAAATAATTGTTTTTAAGTGTTAATCTTCTTAAAAGCCTTGCTGTGCGCTCCTGTGGCAGACATTTGCAGCAGAGCTAAACGTAGGTGCGACCTATACACCAGTGCGACCTATCTAGGGATTTTTCCAATCTATTGGTGATAATTGGACAATGCGACCTATACACAGGTGCGACCTATACACCAGAAAATACTGTAATCAGTTTTAGCTGCTTTTGCATACACATTTTATTCAGTGCGCAAAGGGGCACACTTTTGATCATAAAGGTTGCAGACCCCTGCTCTACACCGTCTGTAAGCAGATATTTCCTCCCACCCTCTGTCCAGGTTCCGGATGGCTTGCACTAATGTGTCCTCCCCGCTCTCCGGCAGCGATCTGGGTGCTGGATAGATGCCCTGGCTTCGCACATTATGGGGAGGTGGTGCACGAGTGCTGCTGGGATGAGAAAAATCAAATAATTCAACCCAATAATCAGACAACTGCACTGATTGCTCTCTCAAAATATGAGCTCTTGTTTGTTGTTCTTGGAATCAGAGGTTTCATAAAACAGTCTGAAAAACTGGTCACAATGACTGAGCCGTTATTTCCTAAAACTGTCAAACTAAACGCATTTCTTAGTGTCGATGATTTATGATTCTCGGAACAGGAAAAGTATGAAAAACGTTAGACAAAGACAAAGTGACAACATTATGTTAAGTAACATAGATGAGGTAGAACTTAATAAACAAAAATAGCTTTGTGAGAAACTGATGTTAGCTAACGGAAGACATTTACCCAAACTCCGAAGGCCGTGTTGGGTGTGGTTCCTCTCTAGGTACCGGTACTTTGTAAGGATAATCCTCCTTCAAAACAAGACGTGAAAAAGTTGAGTTAGTGTACAAACTCATTTTAACCAAAATTTTAGATTCAACGGTCATCTTTTTAAACCTTTCAGCATAAAGCAAACTTAGCAGATTCTATATTTTGAGTTGTTTTTGGTAGCTTTTTATGTTTGCTTTGGTTTTCTATACGATTCTTTTTTTCCCTCCCCAGTGTCTCCACGCCATCGTTTCACTTTTCCTCAACTGTACTTTTCCCATCGCCAGTTGTCTGCTCCTGCCACGCCCTCCTACACTGGTTTCCCATTTCCTAATGGTTTCTGCTGCAGTCAACTTTTTCCATTAGTCTCAGCCTTTTTGTAACTTCAATTCTCACACTCCATCTTCAGTCTGGCTTTGTGAGCTTCATGCTACGTCGAGTCCTCCACCGTGCTTCTTCCGTCTTTTTATATTGTTTTCTAGTTGCTGCCCCTTGTTCTCCTTTTGTTTCATTAAATCAAACCTTTAATTATACTTGAGCTTCCTTAAATTTATCAGCATTGTGTGTTTAACTGCTACAGTCTACAAAACTATCAGTGAATTGCATTGCTGTACATAATTCTCACTAGCTTGAAAATAAAATTTAAAATAAAACAACATACGGTAAGAAGTTTATTTTAAATTTTATTATTACAAGCCACCTGCTTTGCAATTTCACATTAATTGCAAAACTCTAAATTTAACAGCATTTGTCTCTTGGGAAAGTGTTAATTTAGGCCAGACCAAGAAGCATTTGATTTGGTTTGAGCTGTATTGAATTTAATTGTAATTTTTTGTTTAAAAAATTAGTACAATAACTTAATAATAACTTAGACCATTATGCATAAATAGTAACTTCCCAGGTGAACAAGAATTATATTTCTGTCTGAATGCAGCAACAAAGTGCAGTAACATACAATGTTTTGGTGTTTGCAAGCTTTAAGACAAAATTATGTATTTGTTTTGAATTAAGAGTCTCGCTCGAACCAAGACATTCATTGGTTTTGTTCCTTATGACTATAACATTTGTTAGTTTCCAGAAAATTTTAAAGATTCATAGAGGGATGATATTATTGACATTTTACCAATTTATTAAAGAGCTAAACAATTCAGTCTTTCATTCTAATTGTCAAACTTTTATGATTTTAGATCAAATATTTATCAGTAATGACTTTTCAGTTCAAATGGTATTTTCATAGTAAAAGTAAAATATATTGCTAGTTTTCCTTTAAATCTTTTTTCTAAAGATTATATTTTAGTGAAAACATCTTTGTGTGTGCATACAGTAAATAAATAGCGACTTGCTTACTCCACTTTATTTTATCAAATTACATTATTTTAAATGTGATTAATATCACAGTTATGTACTGTATTGACATGCACTGTTGATTGAACTACTTCAAAGCTTTTATACAAGATATTTTATTTCGATTGGAGTTTCACACTATGAATATTATTCTGCACATCTTGTTTACATATTTAATTACAGTACAATACAGCAGTTATTGAAATAACTTTTACATTCTTACCCTTCTTGAGGGTGGGGCGGCTCTGTGTTCAGGAAAATGATGGCTGTCGCCTTTGTATCCTCTCTGGTCTTCGTGGTAACCTCGTGGGCCACCTCCACCTCCATTAGGGTAAAATCGAGAACCTCCTTCATACTCGTAGCCACCACCATGGCCGTAGTCCTCATCTGGCCTATTGAAGGGGCCCCTCCTCTCCATACCTCCTGCCGCCCGTGGTGGGTATGGACCCTGCACAGAAGAGTGGCCTGAATGAGATTTTAAAAACAAAGGCCGATAGAATGGATCAAACTCCTGCTACTTGTATATACGGTAACATAAAAAAAACTACAAGATGAAAGAAGGGAAGAAAAAACTGGGTAAGTTGACAACACTCACTGGTCGCTCTGGTGCAAAGCGTTCATCATACATGTCTCGTATGCTTTTATCTCTTCTGTACGCCACTGGAAAGAGTGAAGACAGAAAAAGGATGTGCTACACACATAAATAAAGTTTCACTCTTTAAATGAAGAAAAATAGTAGGACTAAATCTCAAACAGCTTTGTTGATCTGTTCAATTAGGTGAAAAGATTTTGATTTTGGCTCCAATCTGTGGCTGAGTGTCACATTCTGCAAAAACACTTTTACAATATCAAAATTGCTTAGTGTTATGCTTATGCAATAGGAGATACAAATCTGATTTTTTTTTTCTCTGTAGAATGCCAAATGAATGTACTACTCGTTACTTACTGATTAAACACCTTTGTGGAAACTTCAAAACAACCTGTAAAAGATATTTTCTTGTTATATCACAGTCATGAAGTGGGGTATTGCGCATTAAACAACGTATGCCATCACGATTTAGCTTAAAGCCCAACAAAAGCTATACAAATACATGTAAAAGTATGTGCTGCAATAAAACGAATCAAATGCAGCCATTCCTGAAGCGGTAAACTTCTGCAAGTTACCTTGCCTGGAATTAAGCTTCAAGTGGATATACATTCACTAGAAGCAGCTTACTGTACGTGATAAACGCACGACTTTGCCGCTATGGCAACAAATTATTATTATTATTATTATTTGTAAATAACTAGTAGCACGAACTGACTACAGTACAGTACTAGAAAAGCTAAATAGCTAACCGCCATCTCTGTGCGGCAAATTAAAGCGTCACGTGAAGGGCAGGCTTTCGTATCATAAACTGCCACACAAATACGCAGAACAAATATTTACAGCCACTTACGGCTTTCAACACACAAAAACTTGTCAAGTTGCAAGCACTTTCTTTATTTCGGAAGAAAAACTTATACAAATCTCACCGTTTTCGTTAGCTTAGCAGTCTCCAAGCAGCCGCAGTGCGCTGACGTATATTTATGGGGACGATACGTACGCGTCATCAAGTTGCGACGCTGATTTTACGTTTGTTTGCTAAGTTAGTGCAAATTAACAAATATTGCAGTTTTAGCGAATTAAAATTACTTTCTAACTGACGACTCGGTGGGTAAGTTACACTGTTTACACGTTTTCTGACTTGTATAACATAATAAATTAACTGCCTGAATTTTGTCGATAATTTTCGTGTTTTTATTATGTTTAGTGATAATGAGCGGGGGTTTAGCACCAAGCAAAAGCACTGTGTATGTGTCCAACCTGCCGTTCTCTCTGACCAACAGTGATCTACATAAGGTAATGCAGTCTATGTAAATGCTGAGATTTGTATCTCGTGAAAATCTACAAATTTCATTATAATTTTGTGACAACAAACGCAAAAATAGAAATTCTCCATTGTTTTTGCCCTGAAACGCATGTGGCATTGCAGCTGTTCACTAAATATGGAAAAGTTGTGAAGTAAGGGCTCTCTTCTATAAAAACTACAACAATTATTTAATTGATTTTACGTTTGGAACAGGTAATAATAACTATCATGTTTGTTTTTAGGGTTACTATAGTCAAGGATAAAGACACTCGTCAGAGTAAAGGAGTGGCGTTTGTCCTCTTCCTGGACAGAGAATCGGCTCATAACTGTGCAAGAGCACTAAACAATAAACAAGTGAGTAATCTTCAATTCACATGTTAAATAGTAAGAGTAACACATCTAGCACCATCACATTGAACACAGGGGCCCCACAAGGATGTGTGCTGAGCCCCCTTCTATTCACCCTGCTAACACACGACTGCACACCATCATACAGCTCCAACCACTTCATCAAGTTTGCGGACGACACAACAGTGGTAGGTCTCATCAGCAACAACGATGAGACGGACTACAGGAACGAGGTGAGCCGCCTGGCCTTGTGGTGCGGACACAACAATCTCACTCTCAACGTGGAGAAGACAAAGGAGATTGTTGTGGACTTCAGGAAGAGGGATGCCCAACATGCCCCTCTGACCATCAACAGCACCGCAGTGGAGAGAGTAGACAGCACCAAGTTCCTGGGAGTGCACGTCTCAAAGGACCTGTCCTGGAGCAGGAACACTGCAGCACTGGCCAAGAAGGCTCACCAGCGCCTCTACTTTCTCCGCAAGCTGAAAAGGGCTGGAGCTTCAACCCCCATCATGTGCACCTTCTACAGGGGTGCCATAGAAAGTGTCCTGACCAGCTGCATCACTGTGTGGTTTGGTGCATGTACTGCATCCTGCCGCAAGAGCCTCCAGCGCATCGTGAGAGCAGCTGAGAAGATCGTCGGCACCTCCTTGCCCTCACTGCAGGACTTACACAGCAAACGCCTCACTCGGAAAGCCCACTGCATGGCAGGTGATCCCACACACCCACTACACAGCTGCTTCAGACTGCTGCCATCAGGGAGGAGACTGAGGAGTCTCCAGGCTCGAACCAGCAGACTGAGAGACAGCTCTGTTCATCAGGCAGTCAGGATGCTAAACACTCTGCCTGCTCTGCCTCCCCTCCCATTTGAACTGCCTTAACACAAAAAACTTTCTCACACATTACCACACAACACAAAGATTTTAACACTGGACTCTGTGTCATCAAACGGGTTATTCACTAAACTCTCGGTCATGTGCTCATTCAGTTTGCACTACTTCTCATATTTGCACTAATGTTTGTATTACATTACTGCCTATAGTCATACTACTGTTTACATTCACTGTTTACATTTATTAATACTGTTTACATTTATTACTACTGTTTACATTTATTACTACTGTTTACATTTATTACTACTGTTTACATTTACACTACTTTTATATCTACACTACTGCTGATACATATACAGTATTCTCTGACTAGCCTTATTTAAGGATGCCCAATGTGCCTTACTGCATATGCCACTTTGCCTCTATACCAACATCAACTACCTCATACATATACTGTGTACATTAACTCATATGCTGCTTTGCCACTCTTTGCAAATGTCAATGCTAGAACCTTCAGTTTATTTTATAGATATACTTTTTATACTTTTTATACTACTATGCAAAAACTCAGGACAGTATTACACTTTTATTATTTCATTTTATGCTTATGTTCATTAAATGTTTAGTGTTTTAGTGTTGGTGTAAATTTTCATACTTTTATACTACTATGCAAAAACTCAGGACAGTGTTACACTTTTACTATTTTATGCTTATGTTTATTAAATGTTTTAGTGTTTAAATGGTTACTGTTGCACCGAGGGACTGAGAGAAACACAATTTCAATCCTGTGTATGTCCTGTACATATTGCAGTTCTGACAATAAAGTTGACTTTGACTTTTGACTTTGACTAAATTCCAATTTAAAAACGTTATTTTGATGTTCTTTTAATGAGCAAACTGTCTTATAGAAATGTGTTTTTTCACTCAGTTGTTTGGCCGAACAGTTAAAGCCAGTATTGCCATAGACAATGGACGAGCAACCGAATTCATCAGGAGACGAAACTACACAGACAAGACTCGATGCTACGAATGTGGGGTAAGTGCATGCGTCAGTTTTCTTTGTTTTTGTGGTATTAATGCCTGTAGGCTTATAAATATTTTTGTTGTTTCTGAATGAAATTTTAATTGTGCATGTACAATTTAAATCATCCCAGGATTCAGGACATCTGAGCTATGCATGCCCCAAAAACCTGCTTGGAGAGAGAGAGCCTCCAAAGAAGAAGGAGAAGAAAAAGAAGAAGAAAGCACAACAACCTGAACACGTGTATGTATCTTGTAGCAAAAAAAATCGAGTTTGTGTTTTCACAACTCATGGCATCATATTATATCTTAATCCATTTTGTTTTAGTGAAGAGGAGGAAGAAAGTGAAGAGGAGGGAGAAGACCCAGCCTTAGAGAGTTTAAGCCGAGCCATAGCTTTTCAGGTAAAACATGCATACTGTAAGTAGAAAACAAATATTTTCTTTACTGCCTTATTTCTGAAAAAATTTGTTGTATTATGTTGAGTAATTTATGTATAGTCAAAGAGACTACCGGTACACCTTTTGGCAAAATCAGTTTCTGATCTAGAGCTTAATGCAAAACTTCAAAAGAAGAGAGTAAGAATTGGAGAAAAAGAAACTGGGTATCAGTAAAGTAATTTTTGCAATAAAACATGTAAAAACTTATTTTTCACCAGCTTGTTTGGTTTTGGGGTGGGGTTTGTTCTTCCAGCAAGCTCATATGGATGAAGAGGAGAAAAAGCAGAAGAGGCAGGCGGATGAGGACAATGCTCACGCGTCAACATCTTCAGACTCTAGGAAACCAAGGATCAAAAAGAGCACCTATTTCAGTGATGAGGAGGAGCTCAGTGACTAACAATTTACAGACTTTTAAAAATGTATATTTTTTATAAAATAAATTACAGTTGTGTTGCTGTGGGAAAAGAAATGTATTATATTTTGAGTTTCTTCACCACTTGCTGTTTTTTACAGTTCAAATCTGCAGCGACTGCAGTGCATTGTCTGTAAACGTAATGGCTTGGTTTCATGACTGGGTTTTATTCAATTAGTAGTCCTTGATAAATAATTGTTTGGGAATCTCTCTCATCCTCTTTGTTTCTCAACTGTTTTTGATGTCTGCCAACGTCAGCATGCAAAGTTAGGTCAGGAATGCCACAATATGTGCAGCATCTCTGCTGTGAGAATAAAGCAAAAGAAACATTTAAGGATTTGTTCTACAATGATCTAAGGTAGAATTCTCTATTGGCTAAGAGAGAAAAAAATGGCAGATTAGATCTGAGAGAATAATATATTAGTAAGTGCTGCACAAAGGAGTTTTACCTAATTTGACAAGAAGAATAAACAGGATTGTGTATCGCAGGGGTGCAAAACCAAATTCAATGTCTAGGTGTAAAGTTCAGTTATGTTGTGTTTAATGTTATCTATGTTAATGCTTTTATTTCCATCTTTATGATCTTTATTAAGTTGTTGTGTTTTTGTATTCAGTGTGAATAAAGCAAAGCTGTGCTATTTTTTTCCCCCGTTTGCTGTCAATTGTTTGAAGGATTTGCAAAACATCACATGAACCACTGAACATATTTTAACTAAACTCGCTCGATTTAGTTTAGTTTATTTATTCATTAATTTTATAATAAAATACAAAACAATTAACATATAATAAGAAATTGTTCTTTTATTTAATTTTATAAAAAAGAACACACAACAAACACATGTTTCTTGTATAAAAAAGAAAATATCAAATGAAAGGCGGCAGAAGAAGAAAATAACATGTCTGCCCCTTTAAAAAAAATCATTTCAAACAATAATTATATATAATGTAAGTAATAATGAAAAAAAATGAATAACTCATCTAAATTTTCAAATTTCGAGATATTACACATTGAACTACTTCATATGTATTTCTTCAACAATTCACTCTATCATTTTTTTAAACACACATTGACATTGCTTTTTTATATCACACTAAACTAGTTCTGTATTGTGTCTTTACAAATACATCAGTCCCCTTTAGATTGTAACAGCTTGATCTATTAACAAAATGTGTCTGAATATTTAAGGGTAGTGCATTGTTATGAGCTTTATACATCACCATTAAAATATGGTAATCTACTAAATCATGGAACTTCAGTAATTTCAACTGAAAAAATAATATACTAGATGGATGACAGTAATGTTTTCTTGCAATAATCCTTATGGCTCATTTCCGTAAAATAAAAATAGGTACTGTACATGCTTTTCCCCAAACAATAAATTAAATGTGGAACAATGAGGGTGTTGTACAACAGATACAAAAAATATATAAAATGAAAGGCAGCAGATGAAAAAAAATCTTATTATATCTGCCCCTTATTCTCTAATAAACAGTTCAAACAACCAATTTCTTTAAATACTGAAACAATAAAATAAAATATGTGAATGTTTAGCTAACATAACAGAGAACGCGAGTTTACGAGGTGTACGTGAAGGCGGCATTGATTCACGGTGAGGAATGTCAGCCTCGGGAAGCAACTCGGCCTCTGATTGGCCACATCGAGTCACGTGTCTATTTCCCAAGCGGAGTTTCCACGACAGCTGGAAGCCGAGCGCGGCCAAGGCGCATCGCTTCTTTGCTAAAATATTCTGAAATAGCCGGACTTCTGCTCGTCTCAGCTCCTTCCAGATTAACTCTGGTCTGGCATGGGCGACAAGAGGAGCCCCACAAGGTAACCACAACCCGAAATATGTTACGTAGGGGAGGGGAGCTGACACAAGCTAGCGCAAGGGGGTGAAAAAAAAACAGGGTTTTCTCCGCGGTCTCTCCCTCTCTCGTGTGCGATGTATCCGCGCGCGGGTGTTAGGGAAAAAAAAAAACTCAACGGCAATAATTACAGTGTCAGATCACCGCGCGCTCGCAGATGATTTCCTAAATCCCACATAGGCAGATGTTATCGATAGTCTCCTCGAAGGGGAGTCGAACTCACTCGTGTCTCGTTTTCTGTCCTCCCTCTCACATTATCTCCATTTTTAAT
This sequence comes from Garcialebias charrua, assembly GCA_038048925.1. Classification (NCBI taxonomy): domain Eukaryota; kingdom Metazoa; phylum Chordata; class Actinopteri; order Cyprinodontiformes; family Rivulidae; genus Garcialebias; species Garcialebias charrua. Next base: position 61,914 of record JBBPBX010000257.1, read on the forward strand.
CACCCCCCCCCCCTTTTTGTTTTGTTTTTACATGTATTGTCTTGTAAAGGCCGAAGCGTCAACCGAAGCCCTCCGACGAGGGGTTTTGGGACTGCAGTGTGTGCACCTACAAGAACACGGCGGAGGCTTTTAAGTGCATGATGTGTGATGTCAGGAAGGGGACATCAACAAGGTAAGGGCGATGGATGGATGTTAGCTTTGATGTGTTGAGCATTAGCGGCCTCTGAAGGGGGGTCTCTGGGGGCTGCCCCCCACCACAACCCCTCCCAGCTAAAAGGCACTTTGTCACGATGGCCTTTCTCTCTTTTTCTCTTTGTTTTTTACACTGCTAGATTATTGAGACGTTTATACCATACCATACCATACCATTTTATTTATAAAGCACTTTAAACAGGAACAAGTCCACACAAAGTGCTGAGTGTTTATAATATAAATATAACAAAGTGTTTATAATATAATTGTTGAATAAATAAGATTATTTTCCTTTAGCTTTAACCTGTTTTGGGATGCCTCTTTTTTTTTTCTTAAGTTATTTTTTTTCTGGTTTTGCATTCTGATGCCGGCTACCCACCAAATGCGTTTCGGGCAGCGGAAGCGGCCGGTTTACATTGAAAGTCTTATGTGGAGGAGCGTTGAGGAGCGGCGAAGCATGACGCGGCGCGTTTTGAGCAGTTCGAGCAGCGCGGCAGTTCTTTTCCGCGCACTCGACGCGTCCAAAAGTAGCCGCTGCCGGAGTTCAAATATTTGAACTTTGGCTGCTCGCCGCGTTGCAGCAACCAATCGGGAGAGACTCTGCTATGTGATGACGCAACGACGACAGGACTTTTTTTTGGACTTTTTAAACTTAGCCCAACGAGCCTCCATGAAGAAACCAGCCTCCGGTAAGAAACTTGGCATTTTTACAGTTGCTGCTGTCCGCTCGAGTGTACGATCACCCCAAACATAAAAAAAAAACGTTTTAATCTCAACAAAGACTTTCGGAGCTGCAGTTCGGCTCGTAGAAAACCCACTCAAGTAGTAATGAGGCTCACGAACAGCTGATTTTATCTGCCCGGTGTACAAAAAACAAACCTGACCGGAAAAGGACCAAGACGCTCCTCCCACTGCGCGTCTTCGGTGTGAACAGACATCTGTTGACAAGCAGCCAACACCATGCGTTGAGAGCATTTTTGATGCTCAAGACGCGTTACGTGGGAACCCGGTATGAGTACTTCTGCAAGCTTTGTGCTGTTTTTAGGCATTTATGTACAGGTAGTCCTCTACTTACGATGGGCTCGAGTTACGACATTTCGCGGTTACGATGCACCTCCCATAAAAAAAAAAAAATTGTTTATGTTGATGCCGATCTACAGTACGCAGTTTCAGGCAATTTCCGGTTTAGCTGTGGAGGCTACAGCTGCCTGTACTCTCTAAAAAAGCTAAGTCTGGTCCTCTGGACACTCAAAAAACAAAACTTGTTGGACCAAGCTGGACAGGCAGCAGCTGTGGAAAAGTAGCTGTTTTATGGACGGCGGTTTTACAATGTAAACGAATGGAGAATCCAGTGAAGGGAGGGAGAAACGGAGGAAATGGTTTCACCAGCAGTCCAGAGTAAGAAATTAACTCTTTTTTTTTTCCTTTCATTATGGCTCTCAAATGTATGTGTTTTTTTGATAATTATGTAGGGTACTGTGTTAGGATAGGCTAAGTGCTTGGTAAAATACAGTTCTGTACATATAAGGTGCAGTTTGGACGTATGTTTCGAGTTACGTCGAAATTCGAGTTACGGAGGCGCGTAGGAACAGAACTCCGTCGTAAGTCGGGGACTACCTGTATTTAAAAAAAATGTCCAGCTCATTCAGGAAATGGGTGCTCTGGCACTTTTAGACTCACTATTTAATTTACTTGTAAATATTTTCCTCGAAAATACATTTACATCTACTTGGTGCATTTAAAATTGTTGTCTTCGTTTTTTTAGTTTTTGCTGACCTTTTTTACCTTTTAGCTACTGTTGAACTACGCTTTACTTTTAGCTGGACTTGTCACTTTTAGCTTTTTGCTACTTTTAGCTTATACCCAGCATTTGGAAAATTTTAGCCTCTTGCTCGCCTTTTAATACTTTACCGTACTTTTTTAGTTAGCCTTTTGCTAATTTTAGCTTTCTATTTAGCCAGCAGGTCTTTTCCACAGCAGGTATTTTGACTTGAAAGAGGAGGAAAAGCAAGGGACTGTGTTAGCATTTTTACAAAAGTGGAATGCAGTCCTCATTAACACACCTGTGCTTTTTTAAAGTCAAAATGTCTGCTGTGAAATAGCCTTTCATTATATATTTTTTTGCCTTTCATTACATTTAGCTTGTAACTAGCGTTTTGCTGATTTTAGCTTCTAGCTAGCCTTTTGATATGTTTAGCTTTGAGTTAGCCTTTTATTATTATAGCTATTAGTTCTTTAATACCTTTTACATTTTAGCTAGATATTTACAACTTTTCTAGCCATCCTTTTGCTACTTTTATATAATATTTTACCACAGCTAGCTTTTGCTAATTTAGTTTTTAGCTAAGCTTTTGGTACTTTTGGCTTTTACCTAACATTTTGCTGCGTTTACGTAGCCATTTGCTACTTGAAACAGACCATGCACATTAATTAACATACGTTTACCTTGGAAATGTGTCAGATTTAGCCACGAGGACTAAGTTTCATCCGTAGTCCTGGGCAGGATTATGGTTAGACTCATAAAAAAAAGGAGTACCGTAAGATGTAGCAAAATACACAAACGAAAGCTAAAATTTCAAAAAGTGCATATAGAAGTACAATGAAGCCAGTAAATAGAAAAGTACTGTACACACATGTTCTGGTAGTAAAGATTACAGGTTTAATGTTCCTTCGGCTAATGTGTCAGATGAGCCTGAAAGGTAGACTCAAGTGTGTACATCGTAACAATTGCGCTTTATGTAATATTTTTATTGTTTCCCTGGAGATAATGAGCAGAAAGTAAAATATACTCAAAATTAAACGAATAGCACAAACTGTGTACACCAGTGCTGATATTTCCCCCCTGACAGCAGTGATTTCAAGCAGGAAATTACAGTTATTCCTGAGTGGCGGCCATTATCAGAGGGAAAACACAAAAGTGCAAAAAGAAGGAAGTGCAGCTCAGTGTGTTATATGATCTTTAATGCATCTCTAATAATTACAGTACTCTCCTCTGCATTAGCACAACTTTCCAATAATTAAGCAACAACATCAACAACAACGGATCTTTGTGGTGTGTTTTTTGCCTCTGTGTGTGTGTGATTTTGTTTATGCCTTTGCGAGTGGGAGGGCGAGTTGGTGAAAAGAGGTTCTCAGAGCAGCTGCCAGACAGACAGCCATAGCTCATTACTATGCAACAGCTTAATCAGCCTTCTGTCTGAGGGGGTAAACACATGCACACACTCACGCCCAGATGCGCCCATCATGCAGATTTTCAGCATGGCCGCATGCATATTTCTGCACACACACACACACACACAGTGGTGTGCGCCGTTATTGGGGTTTGCTTTAAGTGGCAGATACGCTCCTGTCACTCCGCGTAGTCGCAGCTGTGCGTTCATTTTTTTGAGGACAGTTGAGCTCTGCCAAGAACTTGTCTGAATCCTTATGACACATCCTTTGTCTTCCCCATCTGGACTTTCTTTTTTTTTTATAGGAAGGGGGAAGATGGCAAGGACACAAGCACACATCCATGTCTACACACCTGCTGACGCTCAAGCGACAAATTTAGAAAACGCCTGCAAGAAGGTCTTGTTTAATGTCAACAGCCTCTCTCCAAACTGAAGCGCTGCAGAAACACTGTAGTAATAGTGTGGTTGTTGGGCTCTTGCAGAAAGACGCACACACACGTCAGGCTGGGCTGCAGTGAAAAATGGCCACACAGGTGGTCACAGTTGTTCATAACCAAACCCGACCGATAAGTGGATTTCTCCGTTATAGCAAGAAAGGTGGTAAAGGGCAAACAGCATGCAGAATATAAATGTGGGACACAGCAAATTCCTACACTGGTTACTAAATAAGCATGACTGCGCTATTGCTGCGAAGCGATGGATTAATGCTCCACAGGGGCATCGCGGAGTGACCAGTTTTCAGAGGAAGCGTCCCACGGCAGCTAATACAGGAGCTCCAACCAGCTTATAGTTTTTTTTTCCCTGTTCAGACATGAAGATGAATGTTTTATGAAGGCAAGCTTTAGCAGATCTTGCAGTCTAGATTCCTGTGATGTGGTAAGATGATCTACTGCAGGGGTCCAAAGCCTGACAGCATCCAGCAGAACCGGACTGGCCTCAGTAGATTACATTTTGACTAACTGTCAGCTGGTTGACGCTTCATTAATTCTATCAGCTCAGAAGTCAAACCGTCACAAGTTTGCAGGTTTTGCTCTAAATTTCCTTCAAGGTTTCCTGTAGCTGCAAACCTGATGCAGTCGTGGACTCGTTTCTGCAAATTAATCTAAAAAAATAAATAAATCACTCATTTTACTGCAGAGCTGCAAGTTCCCAGTACTTAATTAAAACCGTCTTAGAGGAGACAACATATCATGCGGCCTAATTATATTAAGACTTTGCTAAGAAAAAGAGGGAGAGACGTTTATCGTCCATGCAAATGTCGGGCTCAGACCCAGCTTTTGAAAACTGGCGCTGCAGCAGATGGAGGTCACGGTGCAGTGGTGGGATTGTGCTACTTGGAGAGCTTATTTGATAACTGAAAGGCAATGTATCCTTTTTTTCCCCCATACAATAGCTGTAATACCCAGGTCTTGAGACCTCAAGCAAAGCACAGAAGACCTCTCACTGCACCTAATGTGACTTGCTCTGGATTAGGATGGCTCTAATGCTTTAAGTATTCAAAGAAAACTACAAGACAGGTCTCCTGCTTTATGTTTAATACAAAAATTAAAGCTTTACAGTATTCTGTTGAAACTGTGCAGTGATTAAATCAAATGATACATTAGAGCAAAAGTAGTTATGAGCTTAGGTATGCTTTTAATAATAATAATAATAATGAATTCAATTTATACCGCACTTTTCATTAATAAAAATCTCAAAGTGCTTTTATGTAGAAGACTTTCTTTGTGTACACAAAAGGCCTTTTTCTCTCAAATATTGTTCATAAATTAGTGTAAATCTGTATGAGCACTTCTCCTTTGGATAATCCATGCACTCCACAGTGTGGCATATCAAGATGCTTGTTAGACAACATGATTATTGCACAGGTGTCCGAGGGTGTCAGAAAACCTGTCAGTACTTGGTGTGGTCACCATTTGCCACAGGCAGCGCAGAACATCTTACAGAGCTGACCAGGTTGTTGATTGTGGTCTGTGGAATGTTGGTCCACTCTTTTAATGGGCTTAAAGCTCCACTGACATCATCTTTTGACTTTTCAAAAAATGGCACAACATATATAAATATTAAGATTGACCCCTGACCGTTTTTGCTAAAATAATGTTAAATGAATGAAAATTGACCCCCAAAACAGTTTAAAATTAGCGCCATTTTTTTAACACGATAAATAGGGATATCCCCGTCGCAGGATGATGACGTCATGTAAAGGAAGTTCTCTCCTGCGCAGCTTGAAAACAATGGAGGAGCTACAAACTCGATCCGTCCAATTTAGCCATTTAAAAGTTAATATTTTAGCGGATTGTCTGCAGAGAAGCCAAAGTTATTTCCAGTAAACAGCAGGTTATAATTTTTTTCAGCTCCTGCTGGTTTTTGGAGACTTTTCACTTCATGAGGTGAGCTCAGCTGCTGTGTGGAGTTACATGCATGTGGACGAGGCAGAAGTAATTCTACAACATGTACATCGTCTCCAGCCTCCACAGCACTGAAATGGTAATATATTAGTTAATGTTCCTAATAATTATTCAACATTAATTAATAGTTTAAAAAATTAGTCCCTTTTAAAATATCTGTTAAATATATTATTCTTTTATTTTATTTTGTTTGTGTTTTCAGGTTTCCAGGTCTCCAGTCCATCACCTGAGGCTCTTCCTGTTGAACCACAACCCAGACTTTCACATCACAGCAGGTAAGATTGCATCAACGAAAAGAATACTACTCAACAATATTCTTTGATGTAAATCTGTTGATTTTCTGTGGTTCTGATGAGGGAAGTGACAAAGTGGATGCAGCATTCAGCCCATAATGGACCCAGATGTCCCCTGCGTCCAGACCTACAACACCTGGACATCATGAGCGTGGAGGAGCGAGGATTCACAGAAATGTCTTCACCTGAAGAGTGGACCGAGGTGGAGAACAAACCTTGATATTGTTAAACAACAGATGGAGACGTCTTCAGGATCTGTAGAACATCAGGACTGCTGCAGAAAGCTACGTTTGTGCATCAAGACATTAAAATATGCAGAAATACTACAACTGGCCAGAGCATTGAGATGAAAATGAATCAATGAATTTAATATTTTTTTCTGAGTGTTCAAATGAACATGTTGTTTGAAAAAAAAAAAGGATAACAATGAACCAAGTGTTTCTGTAGTTATGTGTAAATAAAGTTACGGTAGTACACTATATTATCTGTTAGTGTTGAGTTATTCTTTGTGAGAATATTTGTGTTATTCTTTGTGAGAATATTTGTGTATCTGTTTTAATTTCATTCGTGCATCTACAACTCACAGCTCATACTTTAGTAAAAACAAAATTGGTGAATGTTGAAAGAAACATTTTATTAAAATAAAACCATCCCATATTATCAAATAAATGAAAACCTCTGGGGAAACATTAATATGAACAGATTATCAAAATAAATTGAGTTTAACACATATTAGCAAGTGTTGTTTGACTTCATCAGCTCTGTAAAAATGACTCCAACACCTCCTCGTCCACCCTCCTGTCCAGGTGTTGTAGGTCTGGACGCAGGGGACATCGGTCTAGTTTCTCCTCATCCTGCTGCTTGTACTTCTTCAGACTCCACCACCTCCTCGCTCCTCCACGCTCATGATGTCCAGGTGTTGTAGGTCTGGACGCAGGGGACATCTGGGTCCATTATGGGCTGAATGCTGCATCCACTTTGTCACTTCCCTCATCAGAACCACAGAAAATCAACAGATTTACATCAAAGAATATTGTTGAGTAGTATTCTTTTCGTTGATGCAATCTTACCTGCTGTGATGTGAAAGTCTGGGTTGTGGTTCAACAGGAAGAGCCTCAGGTGATGGACTGGAGACCTGGAAACCTGAAAACACAAACAAAATAAAATAAAAGAATAATATATTTAACAGATATTTTAAAAGGGACTAATTTTTTAAACTATTAATTAATGTTGAATAATTATTAGGAACATTAACTAATATATTACCATTTCAGTGCTGTGGAGGCTGGAGACGATGTACATGTTGTAGAATTACTTCTGCCTCGTCCACATGCATGTAACTCCACACAGCAGCTGAGCTCACCTCATGAAGTGAAAAGTCTCCAAAAACCAGCAGGAGCTGAAAAAAATTATAACCTGCTGTTTACTGGAAATAACTTTGGCCTCTCTGCAGACAATCCGCTAAAATATTAACTTTTAAATGGCTAAATTGGACGGATCGAGTTTGTAGCTCCTCCATTGTTTTCAAGCTGCGCAGGAGAGAACTTCCTTTACATGACGTCATCATCCTGCGACGGGGATATCCCTATTTATCGTGTTAAAAAAATGGCGCTAATTTTAAACTGTTTTGGGGGTCAATTTTCATTCATTTAACATTATTTTAGCAAAAACGGTCAGGGGTCAATCTTAATATTTATATATGTTGTGCCATTTTTTGAAAAGTCAAAAGATGATGTCAGTGGAGCTTTAAGAAGTTGCTGGAACTGGAAGACCCGGTAGTACAAACCGGATTGCAAAAAAGTTGGGACACAAATTGTGAATAAAAACTGAATGCAATGATGTGGAGGTGCCAACATCTAATATTTTATTCAGAATAGAACACAAATCACAGATCAAAAGTTTAAACTGAGAGAATGTATCATTTTAAGGGAAAAATATGTTGTTTCAAAATTTCATGGTGTCAACAAATCCCAAAAAAGTTGGGACAAGTCCATTTTTACCACTGTGTGGCATCCCCCCTTCTTCTTACAACACTCAACAGACGTCTGGGGACAGAGGAGACCAGTTTCTCAAGTTTAGAAATAGGAATGCTCTCCCATTCATGTCTAATACAGGCCTCTAACTGTTCAATCGTCTTGGGCCTTCTTTGTCGCACCTTCCTCTTTATGATGCACCAAATGTTCTCTATAGGTGAAAGATCTGGACTGCAGGCTGGACATTTCAGTACCGGATCCTTCTCCTACGTAGCCATGATGTTGTGATTGCTGCAGAATGTGGTCTGGCATTATCTTGTTGAAAAATGCAGGGTCTTCCCTGAAAGAGATGACGTCTAGATGGAGCATATGTTGTTCTAGAACCTGAACATAGTTCTCTGCATTAATGGTGCCTTTCCAGACATGCAAGCTGCCCATGCCACAAGCGCTCATGCAACCCCATACCATCAGTGATGCAGGCTTCTGAACGGAGCGTTGATAACAACTTGGGCTATCCTTGTCCTCTCTGGTCCGGATGACATGGCGTCCCAGTATTTGCTATTTTACGCTGGGTAACACCATTCTGGTATTGCTGCACTATCTTTCTGCGCAACAATGGTGGAATTGGTGATCCTCTTACCATCTTGGCTTCTGAGAGACACTGACACTCTGAGAAGCTCTTTTTATACCCAATCATGTTGTCAATTGACCTAATTAGTGTTAATTGGTCTTCCAGCTGTTCGTTATATGCTCAATTTCCTTTTTCCAGCCACTTATTGCTACTTGTCCCAACTTTTTTGGGATTTGTTGACACTGAAATTTTGAATCAACATATTTTTCCTTTAAAATGTTACATTTACTCAGATTAAACTTTTGATCTGTCATCTATGTTCTATTACAAATAAAACACTGACATTTGCCATCTCCACATCATTGCATTCAGTTTTTGTTCACAATTTGTTTAGTGTCCCAACTTTTTTGGAATCTGGTTTGTATACGCGGATCCAGACCATCCCAAACATGCTCAGTGGGTGACATGTCCATTGAGTATGCTAGCCATGCAAGAACTGGGATGTTTTCATCTTCCAGGTATTGTGTACAGATCCTTGTGACATGGAGCCGTGCATTATCATGCTGCAACATGAGGTGATGTTCATGGAAGAACAACACAACAATGGGTCTCAGGATCTCATCATGGTATCTCTGCATTCAAAATACCATCAATAAAATGCACCCGTGTTTGTGGACCATAACATACGCCTGCCCATATCATCACCCCACCGCCACCATGGGTTACTCGATTCACAAGGTAGACATCAGCAAACCACTCAACCACACAGCACCTTAAATACAGTCTGCCATCTGCCCTGTACAGTGAAAACCAGGATTCATCCAACACCTGTCCCAACATGTCGAACGCCATCGAATGTGAGCGTTTGTCCACTCAAGCTGGTTACGACGACAAGCATGCAGATGACCTTCCCTGAGATGGTTTCTGACAGTTGGACAGACATTCTTTGGTTATGCAAACCGATTGTTGCAGCAGCTGTCTGGGTGGCTGGTCTCAGACCATCTTGGTGGTGAAGATTCTGGATGTGGAGGTCCTGGGGTGGTGTGCTTACATGTGGCCTGCGGTTGAGAGGCTGGTTGGATGTAATGCCAAATTCTCTGAAATGCCTTTGGAGACGGTTTATGGTAGAAAAACATCCAATTCACAAGTAACATCTCTGGTGGACATTCTTGCAAGTCAGCATGACGGTTGCACAATCTGAAGCCTTGCAACATCTGTGTCATTGTGCTGTGATAAAACTGCACATTTTAGTGTGGGCTTTTATTGTGGTCAATCTAAGGCACACCTGTGCAATAATCATCTAACCAACTAACACATCTTGATATGTCGCACCTGTGAGGTGGATGGGTTATCTAAGTCAAGTAGAAGTGCTCACTAACACAGATTTGCACACATTTATGAACAATATTTGAGAAAAAAAGGACGTGCGTACACAGGTTTTAGATTTTTGAGTTCAGCTCATGAAAAATGGGAGCAAAAACAAAAGTGTTGCGTTTTATATTTTTGTTCCAGTATATTTGACATATTTATCACTTTCTGAAATAAATAGGCTAAATAAAAACATAAACGAATCAAAGATCAATTGATCTTTGATTTTTGTTGCACTTTGTAGCACTTTGAGATTTTCATTAATGAAAAGTGTGTTATAAATTTAATTCATTATTATTATTATTTAAACGGACAACAACTAATGTAATTTTACAGTTAGATTCACATTGTCACATTTTTTTTGCATATGCAACATAATTTTTTTCTAAACATTATGACAGCGATGCTCTTCTTCACTTCTCTTCTTCTTCTAATATGCATCGATATCTGCTCGCCATGCTCTACCTGTTGCTCCAAACTTTTAGTTGTGTATGGGGCCGCGTGGGAGAAAGGTATTTTTAGGGCTGAGAGTGAGATGGTGTAGAGGCAGGGCAGCCGGTTCAGGACCGGAAGGTCCCGGGTTCGATTCCCGGTCACTGCATACCTCGTTGTGTCCCTGGGCAAGACACTTAACCCCGAGTTGCTCCCTGTAGGACTGGATGGCTCCTTGCATGGCAGGCTACCGCTACCGGTGTATGAATGTGTGTATGAATGGGTGGATGGCTGGTACTGTGAAGCGCTTTGGGGCCCCTCATAGGGGGCTGGAAAGTGCTATGTAAGCTCCATTTACCATATTCCCTTAAACTTTTATGCTAATTTATGGCAAGAAAAAAAAAGTAATGTTTGTTATACACTTTATCCACAAAACAAAGATAATTTGAAGCATTAAAAAAAAATTGGTTTAATACTGTGTAATTGTGGGATTTCTTGTCAATATCATACCGGCCCATTCCTCGTTCATAAAAAATCAGTGTGCACCATTCTCGTGTCTGTGCGAGCTGTAATATGTCACTGAGCTGATCCGACAGTTCGGATCCACCAGGGAGACGCTCCACATTTAGGAGCCTGTTTTGCAGTTGTGCATTTTACGTCTGCAAGTTGGGACACTGAGCCCGATCATGTTTCTATTAGTTTTTACCCCTTTAGTGTTCATCACCTTTCTGCTCTTCTCTGTTTGCTCCCCGTTCCGTCTTTCTTCCTTTTCTGCCTCTCTCCTGGAGCTGAACTTAACCCTGGGCGTCTTTCTGACAGAATGACTGATGTGCAGGTTTATCGTCGGCTCCACCCAAACAAGCTCAAACTATTCTGGCTGGCTGGGAGGCCGTCAACGTTAGATGCTTGCTAAAGCTCGCTCTTTGCAATGCACGTGCAATGCTCGCTAAACTCTGAGCTGCAGATCTATTAAAAACACAATTCAGGTAAAATAACTCATTTAAGTCAGTTATGTTCAACTTACGGTTACGGTACTCTCAACATCAGTTTTCCATATAGATTCTTCTTTGTCGTCATCTCAGCTGCTTCTCAATACAGATTCTGTTGCAGATAGTGCTTGTCAAATCTTGAACTTTATGAATCCTACAGCGAGTTTTTTCAGTCAACATCTATTATGAAGGGAAGATGACTAGAGGCCTGCTGGAAATGTCGGACTGTGTAAAAATAGAGATTGTGAGTCAAGGCAGGGGGTTGAGGAGACGAGCCCATCCTTACGTTCAGCTGCATTTTAGGGTGTCTGCTGTTCACTTTGTGCAACAAATTTCAGACAGATTGGGAGTAATATTTATCCTGCAAAATGCTTCAATGGGGGAAAAATAGTGCAGCCATAACACATTTAATATGGTACATGGTAGAGGAAAATTTTTTTCATTTAAAATATTTATACATCAAATTGTTTTTTTCACACATATTTCCACAGTCAAGGTATAGACGGTATTACGCAGGTACTGGTCCACTACACGCACAAGATTAATACTGGTATTTGTGTGTGTCTGTGTGTGTGTGTGTGTGTGTTGCACATATGTCAAAATAACAGGCATATTTTAATATGCCGAAAGGGATTGTCTGTTTCTGACTGATGCCAGCTCTTTCAAAATAACAACTTATTGGCTGTCGTTTTGTTGGAGAGGAAAAATAATTGCTAAAGCCATGTGTCTCTATAACTTTTCCTAAAATTGAAAATGATATTAATGTGATCTTATCTTATTTTAGAGATTATTCGTTAAAATAAATAGACAACAGCCACTTCTAAGCCTTACGACCACTTAATTAGATTTAGATTTAAAAAAATGTTGTGTTTATATAATGAAGCAATGACTTTTTGCTATTGCACAGTCAAGTAGATCTGCATCGGAAAATGAGTATCGTAAGCATTAGCTGCAGTTACAACTCTTAAGTACATGTTTAATCCACAGAGGTCTACAGGAGCTGGTCATAAAGTTAGAATAGCATGAAAAAGTGGATTTATTACAAAGTGAAACTTGTTTATTATGGTGGTCATTACACACATACTGATCTATTTCAAATGTTTATTTCTTTTAATGTTGGTGATTATAACTGACAACTAATGAAAACCCCAAACTCAGTATCTCAGGAAATTAGACTACTGTATTACTTAAGACCTATTACCGTTAATAAAAATGATTTTTAGAAGTGTTGGCCAACTGAAAAGTATGAGCATGTACGGCACTCAATACTTAGTTGGGGCTCATTTTGCCTGGATTACTGCAGCAATGGGGCATGGCATGGAGTCTATCAGTCTGTGGCACTGCTCAGGTGTTTTGAGAGCCCAGGTTGCTCTAATAGTGGCTTTCAGCTCTTCTGAATTGTTTGGTCTGGTCCATCACATCTTCCTCTTCACAATAGCTCATAGATTTTCTATGGGGTTAAGGTCAGGCGTGTTTGCTGGCCAATTAAGAACAGGGATACCATGGTCCTTAAACCAGGTACTGGTAGCTTTGGCACTGTGTGCAGGTGCCAAGTCCTGTTCGAAAATTAAATCTGCATCTCCATAAAGTTGGTCAGCAGCAGGCGGCTGTGTTGACCTTGGACCTCAGAAAACACAAGTGAACCAACACCAGCAGATGACATGGCACCCCAAACCATCACTGACTGTGGAAACTTGACTCTGGACCTCAAGCAACGTGGATTCTGTGCATCTCCTCTCTTTCTCCAGACTCTGCGACCTTGATTTCCAAAGGAAATGCAAAATTTACTTTCATCAGAGAACATAACTTTGGACCACTCAGCAGCAGTCTCAGGTGAGATGCTTCAGATGCTGTCTCTTGTTCAAGAGTGGCTTGACACAAGGAATGTGACAGCTGAACCCCTTGTCTTGCATACGTCTGAGCGTGGTGGTTCTTGAATCACTGTCTCTAGCTGCAGTGCAGTCCACTCTTTGTGACTCTCCCCCACATATTGGAATGGATTTTGTTTCATAAACCTCTCCAGGGTGCGGTTATCCCTATTGCTTGTGCACTTTTCTCTATCACAGTTTTTCCTTCCCTTCACCTCTATTAATGTGCTTGGACACCGAGCTCTATGAACAGCCAGCCTCTTTAGCAATGACCTTTTGTGTCTTGCCCTTCTTGTGAAAGGTGGGGGTAATGGTCGTCTTATGGACAACTGTCAAGTCAGCTGTCTTCCCCATGATTGTGTAACCTATAGAACTAGACTGAGAGACCATTTAAAGGCCTTTGCAAGTGTTTTGAGTAAATTAGCTTATTAGAGTTTGACACCAGGTGTCTTCAATATCGAACCTTTCCACAATGTTCTAATTTTCTGAAATACTTGAGGTTTTCATTAGTTGTCAGTTATAATCATCAACATTAAAAGGAATACCGTATTTTCCGCTGTATAGATCGCACATTTTTATGTTTTTTTTTTTCAAGGCCTGCGACCTATACTCAGGTGCGACCTATACATGGCTTGTTATCACTTTCGGTGAAACAAATTTTAAAATCCAGCTCATTTCACAATTACGTTAATTTATTAAGGAAAAGTTCAGCTCAGACATATATTTGCTATAATTTTTATCAAACAAATACAGGTAGTCCCCGACTTACGAGCAAGTTCCGTTCCTGCGAGTTGCTCGTAACACGAAAATTCGTAAGTTGGAACACGAAGCACATGTTCTCGTAAGTCCGGATTTTCGCTCGTAAGTTGGAACATTTATGCTAGCGCTACTACGAACACTCGTTTTTCATCAAAAACGTTCATATTAGTTCATAAACATGGTCGGAAACGTGTTTCCAAACGGTTAGCTAACACACTTTCATCTAAAAACACAAAAAAGTGCTGTATTTTTTACAAATTTACTTCTCGTTCGCCAGCTCGTAAGTCCGGACGCTCGTAGGTCAGAGCGCTCGTAAGTCGGGGACTACCTGTAATTGTTTTTAAGTGTTAATCTTCTTAAAAGCCTTGCTGTGCGCTCCTGTGGCAGACATTTGCAGCAGAGCTAAACGTAGGTGCGACATATACACCAGTGCGACCTATCTAGGGATTTTTCCAATCTACAGTATTGGTGATAATTGGACAATGCGACCTATACACAGGTGCGACCTATACACCAGAAAATACTGTAAACATTTGAAATCAGTCTGTGTGTAATGAATGAATATAAAATACAAGTTTCACTTTTTGAATAGAATTACTAAAATAAATAACTTTTTCATGATACAGTATTCTAATTTTATAAATGGCACCTGATGGGCTTCATGGTGGTGCCCAAGTAAAACAATGCTATTGAGATTCAAATCACAGCCCTTCTTGCTTCAAAGCTGGGACTGTTGCATTTTGGCATCATGTCGAGAATATGTTTGAAAGATTCAGAGGTGGATTGGGAGTGGAAATTGATGCTTCTTTGAGCAGAGGTATTCACGACGCTGAACTGAAGTGTGTTTGTGTGCACAGCTCACCACAGAGCTCCAAACCCATGAGCTCTCGTCACCTCTCTGGTTCCAGCGCAAAAAGCCTTGTGTCTTTTATGTTTGGGTAGTGTATGCGAGCAAAGAAAAGCAGCAATGGTGTTTAAAAAAAACTATTTTCTCTTTGGTTATGTGCACTATTTTTGTGAAAAAAAATCTAAATCTACCTAAAATCCAGACAGCAGTCTTATTAAATAATATCATGTTAAAAAAATAAATGTGGCATTTAAAGGTTATATGTTTGAAATTCACATGGTTTGAAACCATATTTAGGAACATAATAACTTTACAGACACGTCCATGAAGTCTCATCAGGGATGGGCAGTGACGTCGCAGCATCTTTCTACCATTGTTTCGTTTTGAAAGGATTTTGGAAACTATGAGCTAAGCTTTACTGTCAAAGAGTGAATTCCCCTTCACGTTGATCCATTGGAATGGGAAAAATGAAGGATAAAGATTTTCATCTGGCAGGATTAGCAGCAGCACTCAATTCTGTACCCAAAGCCTCTGTTTCATTGGAGGCATTTTCATCTGCAGGACTTGTGATGAGTAAACTTTAATTCACCGCAAGTTCCATTTGTGGTCATTTTTATAAGCAACAACTTGCAGGAAGCAGTTCACAATCGGAAAGTGGATGCTGCAAAAAGCTCTCATTAATATGTTTTCTCAGCTTTCAGACCATTTGTTGTTATGCTAACCCTTCTGGTGGTATAACAATTAGTCCTGCATGAGTAAAGGACAATATGAATTGCTGCTAGTTAGTCTTAAGTTTGGAAGGTTAAACTATTTAGGAAAAATTACCAACAATTTGGAAGAGTTTCGGGTTCAAACACCCTGTCTAAAATGATAGCTCAAAGGTTACTTTTTGATTCTTTTCAGAAAGTGTGTTTGCATAAACGATTACAACACAACTAAAATGGATCCTTTTGTTGTTTACTGCTCATTTTTTGCTCACATTACACAGAAATGTACACTTTTTTAAAGAGGAACACCTTTGTGTCTCCATTCCCTCGAGTGCTGATAAATGACTGGGTTTGTTTTCATAGTTTGGTGACACCCTTGATAGGAAACTCTAAAGCTCAAGTCTTCTAGGAAAAAGTGTTAAGAAAATAGTCCCTCCTTTTTTTCTTCACTGTGCTCTTTTATTTTTGAAGTGGAAAAAATAAGTTGGGTCATGGCTCAAGGGATTATTTTAGGTATCACGAGAACAGCCAACAACAAATGGATGTGCTTTCTCACTTGTATTCGTTCGTAGCATTAAAAATGATCATTATTGAACAAAATAAAGGTTTTGACATCTACCTTACATGTGAAGCAAGTAAACACAGAGCAGTAGCTGAATTCTTGTATTTCATTTAAATGATTAGATTATCTACTAAGTGTCAGAGATTTGATGCTCGTGTGGGTTTAAAAGTGTTGGTGGTGGTCGACATTGAAGCTGGCTGTTATCACATCAGCGTGGCTCAAAATGACGGCTGCACAATAAACCTGTAATTACTGCAGTGACTGTGATTCACGACACTTTGCTCTGTGTGCTTGTGCAAGAGGAGACTGTAGCACAATGTGGTCAGTGGGCTGTAGAAGGTGTCATAAGCTACGGGATGCTGAGAGCCATCTGTCGGCGTTGCACACAGAAAGGATGGAAGCATGTACAGGCGAGGGGCAGAGATTAATCATGGGTTTTGGAGGAGCTCCCAGGAGCAGTATCCAACCTGCAGAGGAAACACACACAAACACACACACACTCATACACCTGGATCGGTGCTGATCAACAGGGCGTAAAATAAGCTATTTCACAACAGCCTCCCAATCATCACGGAACAGCGAGATGGGATTTGTTTGTGAGCTCCGGCGCATATTTGCAGACCATCATCCGGCCTGTGGGCTGTTTGCTCATCACACAGTGTGCTCGACAACTCAAAGTGCATAATGCAAACATCTGCACGGTCCTGTTTGGGTTGCAGCTCGTTACCAAATCAACGGTTTTCATCTCTTCTGCAGTCACGCCACGGGGATGTTCCAAACACGTTTGGTTTGTGTGAAGACGTGTCTTTATGGAGTACGAATAAAGCTCTTATTTTGAATATTTTGATCACTTCAATACACAATAAAATAGAGGAAAACAACATAGATTTGTCTAGGTTCAAATCAGGCTACACTTTTTAAAACGATAGAACTTCAATGATTGTGTGAAGTGCATGCCACTATAATGATTGCTTATGTTTGTGCTATGAACTAATCAAATATTTGAGGGTTCACAAAAGTATTTGTTTTTAACCATTTAACCTAAATGCCGTACACCACAGATGAATACAGATAGTCCTCGGGTTATGACGGTCTCGAGTTGAGACGTTTCGTGGTTACCGCGCATCTCCCATTAAAAGAAATATATATATATTTTGAAAAGACGAGTTACGCAGATTCCGGTTTTACATTGTAAACGTAGCGGCGGAGGAATTCTGCACTGTACTCTATAAAAAACTAAGTCTGGTCCTCTGGACATTCAAAAAACAAAACAAAACTGTACTGTGAACGCGGTTTTACGTTGTAAACTAATAGAGAATACGGAGGATGGACCAAGCTGGATGGCTGTGTTAGGCTGATTGGTGACTCTAAATTGACCCTAGGTGTGAGAGTGGATGGTTGTTTGGTGTGAGTGAGACAGGTCCCTCTTGTAAATGAGTCCCCGTGACTCAACGAGGCTAGCCTGTATAAATAAAGGTTGAATGAATGAATGAATGAACATCGTAAACGAATGGAGTATACGGCCGATGGACGGAGAAATACGGTGTCACCAGCATCTCAGTAGGCCATAACTCTTTTTTTCCTTTCATTATGGCTCCCAAACTTATGTGTTTTTTGATAATTATGTAGGGTACTGTGTTAGGACAGGCTAAGTGCTTGGTAATACAGTACTGTACATGTATATGGTGCAGTATGTACGTATATTTCGACTTGCATTGAAAATCGGTTTACGCCGCCGCGTGGGAACGGATCTACGTTGTAAGTCGAGGACTACCCATACATAAATTAATTAAAGGTCCATTCCTTGTTTTTTTTGTCTGGTTTAGGTCAACCCTAGCCTGGTTGTAACCAGACCCTTGTCCTTCACTTCGCTTTGGACTAGGGTCTGGCATTCTTCCCATTGAAAACGATTTCTCCTGGAGATTTTTGAATGGACCAATCAGAGAACAGAAGGCAGAGTTTTGTTAGTTTAGCCTGGCGAGGTCCAGGCTATCAGATAAATTGCTCAGAAACCACTCGGTGGATATTTTTTCTGCCACCAGTGTGTAATTATATGGCTCTAATTTACTGACTGTTGGCCTAGATAAAACATTTGAGATAAAATTCGATTTTTTATCATTTATTTTCGTAGCGCACCCGAGGCTGTTTGGAAAATGTCAAACCGAAACTATTTAAATCCAGCAGATTTGACCATTTCGTGAATTGATTTAGGAACTGTTAAGCTCAGGAACACTTCTGATATAACGTCAGCTAAGAAATATATTTTTTATCAGCAGAGAAATAATAGTTTTTTACCTTGTTTTGATGAAAATTCCTTCGTGGCGGCAGCCATTTTGAATGACGACGTCAGTCGACGTCGTTCAAAACTCCGCCTTCTGCTCTCTGATTGGTCCGGTCAAAACCTACCGGAGATATCCTTGTCTATGGGACAAGTCCCAGACTGTGCAGTGAAGGGAAATGAGAATTGAGCGGAGCTGTGCAGGAAGGCGAGGGCCAGGCTAGGTCAACCCCTGTAAATGGTGGACTTTGAGTTTTTGGTCTTTATACACTGACTGTTGCAAAAGAATCAACCAGTTTCTAATCTGCAATAATAGATTCTTATAAGCTCCTATTGATTGTGCTTGATTAACTTAATGCGAGTAATCACTGATGGAATTACGTCTGCTCTTTAATGTAGTAAATCTGATAGTTTAGCTTGAAATACAATCACGAGTTCATTAACATGAAGCAAAAACGAACCGTAACGATGAGCGCATTTTGTACATCTTTGTTACAGCGAAGCTATTTGCCACTAACAGAGCTGCTCAATAACCTGGTGAAACATGAAGCAGACGAGCTAATATTATGATGAGGCGAAGCAGCAGGTCTGAACAGAACTGCATGTGTTAACCCAATCAAACAGTGTTTACCCTTCCACTCACGCTTTTTACTCGACTCCCTTTGGGCACCGAGTGTCCGTTTGCTTAAGTGTTTATTGATTCCAGAAAGGAATTTCAATGTAACAGCCCATTCCATCTGGCATTAATACCGAGTGTTGGAAGAGTTGTTGATGCTCACACCATCCGTTCTACAAGAGCTACGTTCCTAGAATGTTACAAGGAGGGCTTGAGCATGCCAAACTGTTTTATCAAAAGCAAAAAGAAAAACTAGAGGAAATTGCATTTCCTGCAAAAATGCAGTGTGATGCTCATTGCTGGAAAACAGCTGAAATTGGCTAAAAACGTGCTGAAATGGAAGAACAAGCCTAAATTAGCAGAAGGCAGAAAGTTCACATATTTGCTGAATTAAGCAGAAATGAGCACATTTTTTTTAAAATAGCTAAAAAATATGAATTTGTCACAAAAAAGGCTGAAAAGTAGCTGAAGGGCAGAAAGAAGCTTAAACTACTAGAAGGAAGCGGAAAGAGATTAAATTAGCTCAAAAATGTAGAATTGGCTGAAAGGCAAAATTAGCATAAAAACGGCTAAACCATAGCTGAAATAGCAGAAAATGCTTAAACTAGCATAATTAAGCTGAAAGGAGTATAACAAGCTGAAATTATCAGAACTATGTTAATTAGGTTGAAACGCAACATTACTATAAAAATTTAGAATTTCTTTGAAAACAGCTGAAATTAGCTATAAAATGCAAAAAATGCAGCTGAACAGGTAGAACAAACTTAAATTAGCAGAAAGAACATATGTTTGTCCATTTAAGCTGAAAGAAGCAGAAATGAGCACAAAAATCTGGAAATTATCTAAAATAAAAAGCTGAAATTATAGGAAGTGGAGAGAGCACATTTTTGGTGAGTTAGCCTGAATTTTTTTTAAAATGTGTGCAAAAAATGTGGAATTAGCTGAAAAAGCTGAAACTTGCAGAAATAAGCTGAAAGGAGTAAAACAAGATGAACATTTAACAAAAGTACGTTAGAAGAAGCACAAAAATGTTGTAGTTAGCAGAAAGAATCTGAAAGGAGCACAGAACAGCTGAAAAAACAAACAGCTGAAATTAGCTGAAAATTTCTTTTTAATTTGCAGAAGGAAGCTGAAAGAAGCTGAACCTGAACAAAATGTGAAAGAAGCAGTAAAATATTATAAACACATCTAAAGATTTGAAGGATGTACAAAGTAAAATGAGCTCAGTTCTTTTTCTGTGAGGAAAAAAATGGCAGAAAAGGCTAAATATTTCAAAAAGCTAAAGTTGCACCAATACCAAAAGTCATGGCATCCTTCTGAACGAGCTAAATGTTTGTGATGATTTGTTGAAGTGGCACAAAAATCGTGTAACGAGAAAGATGCTGAAATACATACAGAAGAAAAATGGATCACATTACTGTGAATGCTTCATAAACATTCACACTATTAAAAGCAAATTTTTAATAAAACTTGCTAATTCTTTTGGGGGGGGGGGGGACTTTTGTTGCATCTGCTGACTTTATATTTTCTAGTTGAAGTAAAAGCCAAAGGCAAGCTTGCTTCATCCTGCAGAATGTGGGCTGTAAAAGCAGGACATAAATCCAGCACTGAACCGTCACGTTTCACAGACGGAGAACTCGGGCTGACAGAGTATCTTGCTCCTGTGGCCTTGCTCCCTCTCCCTCCTCCTGATGCACCCATTGACCTCACACCCTTCCTCTGAGCTCGAAACAGATGCTAACTCCTCTGCTGCTGACTGCCTCATAATTGAAAAGTAAACGTTTGCATGAAACGCCGCAGGGAGCTAACTTTCACTGAAATACATTTGTGCAAGATGATGGTTTGAAGGCTGCAGCCTTCTGACAGAAGTTAATTTAAAGATCTTTTATTGACTTTATATATGCTTATTTGTAGGGATGGGGCCGATCCGATCCAGTATCGGTATCCGATACCAGCATAAGGCAAGTATCGGATATCGGAACCAGCCTGCCAAAATTTCCGATATTTTCTAGATGTCAGAGAACGGTACAGTATATTGCACCATGCTCTGTGACTTCTGTTTTAACGTTGAGTGAGGTAAACCCAAAGAAGACACTCTTAAGCTTCACTACAGTAATTCACAAACTAATGGCAAAAACGAGGCAGGTCTCTACCACAGACGTTCTTCTGACTCATGGTGCCCGGAACACTAGTCTAAAATACTGCTAAGCATTATGGGAAATCAACACAGTCCCCATTTTTTTAGTTTTATTTTTGATTCTGGCACTATACGAGTTGTAATTCTTGTTGAATTTGATCAAGGGATACATATTTAAACTATAATTGAACACAAATATACCGCTAAGCATTCTGGGAAATCCCGTTTTTTAGTTTTGTTTTTGACTGTGGCACTGAGTTGTAAATTCTAGTTGGTTTTGATCAACAGGTACAGATTTAAACTATGCATTGAATTTATAAATGTAAATTCACTGTACAGTATTGTTTAAATCTGTATCTGTTGATCAAATTCAACAAGAATTACAACTCAGTGCCACAGTCAAAAACGAAACTAAAAAACGGGATTTCCCAGAATGCTTAGCAGAATTTTAGTTTTCAAAACTAAAATACTGCTAAGCATTATGGGAAAGACAACAAAATCCACTGCCTTACTGGTTAAGGGGAGTGGCTGTGTTGTCTTTCCCATCATGCTTAGCGTTTTTTTAGTTTTTACAACTGAACCATGAGTAAGTAGGACGTGTGTGGTGAAGACCTGCCTCCTGTTTGCTGTTAAAGTTTGTGAGGTTCCTGTGGTAAGGCTCAGAGAGTCTTCATTGGATGTTTCACACCATGTTGAAATAAATATTCTCAGTTCAAAAGCTTCATTATACAGATTCGTATACCTGAACGGTATCGGATCGGAAAAGTATCGATATCGGTCGATACCCAGTTTTTGAGCATCGGTATCGGATCGGAAGTGAGAAATGTGGATCGGTGCATCCCTACTTATTTGTCAAAAGTCAAACTACAGTATATGTGCCTCCAAGGTTTCATGTAATGTGTTTAGTTGGTGGTTCTCTGAGAAAATTGACCATTTCTTACAGTTTGGTCACATTGAATCCAGTTTCCACATGTTTCTCATTTGTTTGGTTGAACATTTTCTCTTAAAGACATTTTCTCTTGACTTTTTCAAGCCTCCCTTGGTCTACCAGTAAGCTTCCTTTTTACAACTTTCCCATTTTGTTTGTACTTGGTTCACACGTTAGACACAGCTGACCGGTAACAACCAACTTCTCTTGCAACATTTTGTAATGATAGACGTTTCATAATTGTCTCCTTTGTTTCACCGTGTCTCATGTTGGAGCCGTGATTCCTGTCGATTCGCTTCGTGCAACAACCCCAAATTATGAGCAATTATTATTATTTTTTTACTTGAGACTAATTAGCAGATTTATTTTGATGCAGGTGTTTGTTTCAGAACTGAAAATAATTACTGAATGATTCCTTATTGGTTGAATGAATTATTTTTATTGAAATTGATGCCATAATCTTTTTCTCTATTTGATCTAATAAAATAAAAAAACATAATTTCCCCTAATAAGTCGCACGGTTTTGCCAAATTTACATATCCTGCGACTTATATGCTGAAGCGACTTACTTATGGATATTTTTTTCCCAAATTATTAGCCATTTTTGGACTGATGCGACTTATACTCTGGTGTGACTTATAGGTCAGAAAATATGGTAATAAATAAAAGGGCAACTGTGACCAGCTATGACAAATATGCATCTTTTTACAATTTCTTAATGCTAGGAGGTTAGCGTTTTGAAAAAAGATAATCTTACCTATTATACAAAAATAATCCAAAGACCATCATCCAAGAGAGGTGTTTCCATATTTTTTTGTCAGATGTTGTAAAATAATCTGACTCTAAAATGCTGGTATGAAAGGTAATGGGAGATATTTGGAAGCTGGTTGATTACATTCTTTATGTGTCAGTGCATGAAGGCCACTTGACTTTACTAAATCGTTGATCAAAAAGAGCATTTTACTTATAAGAATGTCAAAACATGCAATAAATTGGTCTAAATAAAAGACTTTAAAGACCGTGTAAAGTAAATTTCAACATTTTCTTCAATAAACATTATAAATGTCATAATTGTAATCTTGTAAATGAGTAAAAAGTCTCAAAATTGTAGCTCAATTAATTTTGGAGTTATAGAGCAAACTGTGTATAAAGATATTTCTGTTTCAGGATTTTTTAGGCGTGTTTTA
Source organism: Garcialebias charrua (assembly GCA_038048925.1). Classification (NCBI taxonomy): domain Eukaryota; kingdom Metazoa; phylum Chordata; class Actinopteri; order Cyprinodontiformes; family Rivulidae; genus Garcialebias; species Garcialebias charrua. Next base: position 85,196 of record JBBPBX010000257.1, read on the forward strand.
AATGTGACCGAGTTTCGTCACGCGGTCTTCTTAAGTATAGCCCCACCCCCTGCAGCTCCAGCCGTATAAATTCGCCTCGGTGGAGCCGTTCACTCGCGAATCGCAGATAGCATCAGATAGCAATAGCATAGATATTTTGTTCATTGTTAGCTAGCTAATCAATTATGCCTCGTTCGTGCATCTTCCCTGGATGTCGCAATGGTCAGGGCACCCGTACAAATCATAACGTGTTTTTATACCGCGTGGTTTTATACCTGTAATGCCTGGATAGGTCAATGGATAAAGCGTTCGCCTTCCGTCCCAAACCTTATGGGTTCAATTCCCGCATGGTACAACTTTTTTTTATTTTTTTATTCATTCCAGATTAAAAACACACAAGAAAACTATTTACAAAAACAGCGTAACTCTTGGAAAAAGTAGCTGCTGTTACAGACAGAACTCGGATAAAAACAGAGCAGGTTTACTGGCTCTGCTCCTGTCTGCCTCTCCACACACAGCTCAACTGCAGGCCACAGTACTGCGCTGAAACCACGCCCACGCGCTGACACGCCCCCAGCGTTCCAGACCAAGGGAAAATTATGTTTTTTCATTATTTTTGAGACTTAATTTTATAAGGTAAACAATGTTTTTAATCAGTCAGATTTATATGGGTGATTAATAACACATTTATGCCGTGTGACAAACTAAAACCACACATTGAAATTTACTACACTGTCTTTAAGAAGCCTCTGCTGTTATTTAAAAAGAAAGACGTCAGCAGTTCTGCAGCATCTTACTAGATGCTGACATTAGAGGATCTCACTATCCTCCTTATCAGACGCTAATGTAGGCCAAGAGACCCATTTGCATTTCACTCTAGCTCTGTTAACATCACATTTAGCTCTGAGAAAGCGCTGATAAATGTTTGAAAAAAGCCAGGGAAATCTTATTGAAGCTGTGTCCAAATTTAGGTCACTGCAGAATTATTAAACAGCACCCATGTATTCCCTCATGGAAAAAAAATGAAGGTTTAGGAAGTATCATTTGGAAAGAAGCATTCAGAACCACTTATCCAAGTGCTCAATCTACATGTACAGCTGTTTTTGTTAGGTCAAGTGCCTTTAGACACCCTGTACCGGTAATTTTACTGCGTTACCACCCTTATAATAAAAAGTGGTAAGCCGAAAAGACCCATTTACGTTTTTTTGTAAGAAGCCAAGATTTGCACAGGCAGAACATTTAATCGCTTTTTAGTACGGTAGTCTCAATACAGTGAAGACCTTCTGATATATTTTACTAGATTAAATGTCAATTCAGCGTTTAAATTGTCTGTATCTGATGTAAAAGTTATATAAAAGGTGCTAGAGCAGCAGCACCACTGAATAATGAAAAGTGATAATTTTAGCTCTAATAATTTTAGCTCTAATTATGAACAAGTGTTCGCTCTTGCTTTGCTTACTGCTCTATTTGCGTTTCATTAGTTTTTACCTTTTTAGGGCTTTTTCTTATACAACTGCCTACCTTATCAGGACCGGAAGGCTGGTCCTGATACAGTGGACGTGATTTCTTTCTTTATTTTTTGATTAGGTTTAGGACCTAGGTTTGAATTGTGAACTTGAATTAATTTTCCAAAAAATGTTTACTTCACATAATTTATTACTAATCTGCTAACAACAGATGCTTTAAATAAAATTAGATGCACCAAGAAAATGAACAAGCAGAGAGCATGCAGAAGAAAATGGCCTTTCTACCTCAAACATAAAATGCACGCAACTTGCACCAAGCTAATCACAGATTCAGCAAACTACAAACCTCAAGTTCATTCCGATGAGGAGTCCTTTGAGCTGATATTTATCGCTGCGTGTGTGTTGAGGTGTAAGAAGTGTGCACTGACACACCTAGAGGTGCAACACTGAACAGCAGCTTATCTCATCAATTTTGTGTAATGCATGCAGGATGCAGTTTAGCATTGTCTTGCTGAAATGTGCATGATCTACCTTGAAAGGGACATCTGGATTGAAGCGTATGCAGTTCAGATCCAGCTGTTTCGTATTCGTGACAGTTTTGTTTTACAGCCTTTCGTTGCTTCTGTCACAACATATATTTTTTTATTTGGACTTGTAAGACATTGTCAGATTTTGGCCAGTTTAAGATTGTGAATATTTTTTTGTAAATAATCATAATAAAATTAGCTAAATTTATTCCGGTATGTTTGTCAGTAATCTCTTTGAAACAAACAAACAAAAAAGGAAGTATTTCTTAAACTCTCCTACATAATGGGTGCATCTTTACAATACTGTATATACATACTAGAGCTCAACCGATATGGAGATGTTGGCTATTGCCGATATCGAAATTGGGAAGGGAAGGTTACCGTAATGTTGATAACCAATATAAAGGCTAAAAGCTTTGAGCTTTGTCCACCCTCAAGAATCTAAGTAAACGGCTACATTTAAACCTGTTTTAACCTTTGAAGTCTCGAAACAGTCTTCCTAACGTGCGTTCACATTTTCTAATCACACCATAAAGTTATCAAATGTGTTGCAAAAATATGAAACACTTCCCTGTTCATTGTTTAAACAGTCCATCATGTATGGTGAAGGTCTAATTCACACATGCCAAAGTGCCGGCCCGTGGGCCAGATCCGGCCCTCAAATGAATTGTCTATGGCCCCCTGGATGATGTATAATTACTATTAGAAACGGCCCGAAGGCCACAGCCGCCCACTGGTGTTTTGCACGCACCAACACTACATTCCCCACAATGCAACGGTAGTAGGGATGGGGCAGATCCGATCCGGAGTCGTGTCTCATGAACCCAGAGTAATAAGACCCGCCTCACGTCACATTCAGGAAATCCATTTCATAGTTTGCAGCCAGCTACAACGTGCAGACTGTGAGTAACACTTTAGCTAACAGCTAGCCAACTTTTCATCGTAACATGTCAGCTATGTGGAAGTATTTTACACTAAACACCACAAGACAGCAACGTGCAATGTCTGCAGAGCCATAGCGCCACATTAAACCACGGTCAATTAGTTTTATGTTGGACATTCGAGCTCTGGGACTTCAGCGGGACGCCACTCTCGCTGAACCGAAACGGGGAGACCAACCGCAGCCAGCTGCGTCCAGTCCGACCCGCTGTCTGACCGTCTCGTAGGAGGGACAGGCGGAGAGCGGCTGACCGAAATCAGAGCGCCCACCCCGGATTGAACAAGAAGAACACATTGCTGAAGCCACGGAGCTCAAATGTTCACCGAGAAGTTGTTAAACTTCATCATAATTAATGACCAACAGCTATCAGCTGTAGAAAATGAAGGATTTCACAGCTTGATACTTGCAGCCAACAGTAAACAATCATAAAAAAGCATGTTAATTAAAAATCACAAGAAAACTGTATTAAAAAAACAAACAAAACAAACAGCTACATTATAAAACAACGTAAAATACTTAAAGGATCAGTATGTAACATTTTTTAAACATATTTCTTCACTCAGCCACTATTTCATGATACAGTAGATTGATGTTTGACAGGTAATCTCTGAAGAAACTTATAGTCCTCTGGTGTCTCCCGGTGGTAATAAAAGCATTTATAAAAACCAAAGCGCCCCGCGGTTAACCAGCCAATAAAAACAGAGTTTATAACCAGCCAATAAAAACAGAGCTTCTAACTTCTCACGCTCCTAACCCACGCCCCCGCCTGTCAGCCCGCAGCGAGCCCCGCAGCGGCCGCGCAGGTTCTCGTTGAAATAATTGCAAAGCGATGCAAAACTGTTTTGTATGTGACACAAATGTATTAAATCCCCCTTCTTCATCCCTGCTCTGGACTTTTCTTTTGTTTTTTTGCCAAAAGTCAAGTGATCGCTTCTTCCTCCAGACCTCCACTGACAGAAATGAGGAAGTCACGAGCGAATTAAATCATGTCCAACGTGGCTGCGTGAAGCTCTGCAGATTTCAGGGTGTTTTTGTTTTGCTGGACCAGTGCTCCATGTTTTTATTTTATTTTTTAGAACGTTTTATTAACATATAATCACAGAACTTTGCAGCAGCTGAGACGGGACGTAGTGGAGGCGGAGCATTCCAGGCTGTAGCGCGAGCAAGGTGGAGCTGAGTCATATATGACTCTGAGTGAGGAGGGACCAGAAACGTGTCTCTGTTCAAAATTTTTCTAAGTGCCAGCGTATTCCAGAAACTGCAGACAGCACCTTTAAAGCAGGAACGTCTGTGTTGATTTATGCCAAGAACTTAGCAGATGTAAAGCTATTTAATATTTTATTAAATTCATTTATTCATTCAATTAAAAGAGACGAAATAAAACAAATTAATCAAAAAGAAAACATTGAATGAAAAGAGTTCAGAAAGAAGAAAAAAAAACATCTTATATCACCCCCTTAGAATAAACATTGAACCAGTCCGGCCCTTGGCTTGTAGCAAATTTGTTTTTTTGGCCCTCGGTGTATTTGACTTCGACACCCCTGGAATTCGTATTGACCACAGCAACGTTGTTGTTTTTTCTTTGTAGAGAAGTAAAGAGTTCCAACAAACAATACATTTCATTGAGGACAACAAAGATAACGTTACTGATAAATATACGGGTACCATATTTTTCAGACTAAAAGTCACATATTTTAGCATAAATTAGCAAGTCCTGCGACTTACAGTCTGAAGCGACTAATTTACGTCTTTTTCCCCATACTGTATTTATAATCCAATTTTTGGCTGAAATCTGACAATTTCATTCATTCTGACATGGAAAATATAGAATACTACCATTTTCAGCCACTATTGGGTGCTTGAGTAATATGGCAAACAAAGTGTCTCATTAATAGGTAAAAGTAGCTACAGTATTAATGAGACACTTGGCTTGCCATACCAAAGCCACCTTCGTCTCGCTCTGGAAGTCCTGGAGCTTCATTTCGCTGCGCTACCCAGGCGAACCGCAGCTGATTTGACCATTAAAGTGCATTAATTAAGGAAAAGTTAAACTGAGACACACCTTTACTATAATGTCAAGCAAACAAATAATTGTTTTTAGGTGTTAATCTTGTTAAAATCTTGTTAAAGTCCTTCAGTGCACACAGCTGCCATTTGACAGCCCATCGATTTTTGGCACAACACCGGCACGCGTTTCCGGGTGGTCAGCAGTGACTCATAACAAATGTTATGCGTCAGCAGTGATGCATAATAGGTGCGACTTATAAGGTGAAGTGACATAATTGTTATTTTCCACTTTATTAGACATAATAAATAAGACATCTGGCTTCTCAGGACTTTTCCTCTTTTGAAAGTTTGGCCTTCAACCTCAAAGCCCCACTCCTGATGAACGTTATATTGATTTATAGACCTCCCAAACCGCATGTTTCATTTAACTCAAGAGATGCATGACCTCCTCACCTTTTTCTGGACCTCCCTTGTGAAAACTATTTTTCTTGGCGATTTAAATATCCACATGGACAATTCCTCTTCCCCTCTGGCAACTGATTTTAAGTCTCTTCTGGACTCTCTCAATCTCACCCAACATGTTGACGCCCCTACGCACAACAGGGGGCACACTCTGGATTTGGTGATTACAGACACTGTACTCATCAATAACTTATCTGTATATGACCTGGGTGTCTCGGACCACAGTGTCATCCCTCTGGAAGTGCCTTCAACTTCGCCTGCTTCAAACCCAAAACGACCTATCCAGTTCCGTGACTTTAAAAACATTTCCCCTGATGTTCTGTCCGCTGATCTTCACGCCCTGACCCCGTTGTCAATCATTCATCTGCAAATGACTCTGTGGATTACTACAACCGATCTCTCCAAGAGCTTCTGGACCTACATGCTCCCTTGAAGACAAGACTGGTGTCTTTCTCCCGTTCAGCCCCCTGGTACACTGATGAGCTGCACAGGATAAAGGCAACTGGCCGTGCTATTGAGAGACGTGTAAAATCATCTGGTCTCTCTGTACATAAGCAGGCATACAAAGAACATCAGAAAGCATATGCCTATTCTCTTAAAGAAGCACGCTCCAAGTAATATTCCAACATCAACACTTGCCCTGGTAACTCTAAACGGCTCTTCTCCACAATAACTCATCTGCTTAATCCCATTAAACAAACTCCTGAGGAATCTGTTAAAAATGCAACCTGTTCCTTTCATCATTTAAAAACAAAGTTGACACTATCAGATCTCAGCTCCACAACCTCCCTGATCTTCGTTTACCATCTACCCGTCTGCATTCTGGGTCCCTGAGCAGCTTTGATGAAGTTGTTCAGAGTGAGGTGGAGTCCATCATCAAGAAAATGAAGCCTTCATCCTGCGCCCTGGATCCCTTCCCCTCGTCTCTCATAAAATCCAATCACTCTGCAATTAGCCCATTAATCACACAAATAATAAATAAGTCTCTACAATCTGGTCATGTTCCACTGCCTCTAAAAACTGCCATCATTAGGCCTCTTCTGAAAAAAATCTAATTTGGATCCCGACATTTTTTCTAATTACCGCCCAATTTCCCACCTCCCATTTCTGTCTAAAGTGCTGGAAAAAGCAGTTGCTGCTCAGCTGCAGGACCACCTATAGCAACACTCTCTGTAGGAAAAGTTCCAATCTGGATTCAGAGTAGCTCACAGTACCGAGACTGCATTGCTGAGAGTTACCAATGATGTCCTCATGGCTGCTGATACTGGTTCTCCCTCCATCCTTGTCCTCCTTGACCTCACTGCAGCTTTCGACACTGTGGACCATAGTATCCTCCTCCACCGTCTTCATGTGGAGGTCGGTCTCTGTGACACTGTCCTAGACTGGTTCAAATCGTTCCTCTCCAATAGGCTGGAATGTGTTAGTCTTGGCAATGCCACTTCCCAGACAGTCTGTGTCTCCTGTGGTGTCCCTCAAGGGTCAGTTCTGGGGCCCCTGCTGTTTCCCTTTTACATGCTGCCTTTAGGTCAAATTATTAATCAGTTCAACATTTCTTTTCACTGCTATGCCGACGATACACAGCTTTACATCAGGACTGGAGCATCCTCATCATCTCCATCTTCACTCACTGCCCTCTCTACCTGCCTGGAGGAAATAAGGGCATGGATGAATCAGAACTTTCTTCAATTAAACTGCTCCAAGACTGAGGCCATACTGATTGGCACCCCTCACCAGATACAAACATCAACTTTAACAACAATCTCCTTCTCTGGTCAAAACATCCCCCTCTCCACCTCTGTTACAAATCTTGGAATAAAAATTGACTCTCATCTTACATTTGAAAATCACATTAAGCAACTCACTACTACTCCATTGCTTTCAATGCCAGCTGATTTGTACTGGATCGTTTGATTTATGATCTGCAATGTTTTTATGTTTTTCGTGTTGTACTTCATTGTATGTGTTGCCTGTTGCGTGTTTGTTTGTCCAGCACTTTGGTGTGGACTTGTTCCTGTTTAAAGTGCTTTATAAATAAAATGGTATGGTATGGTATGGTATCTGTTTAAAACCTGCTTCTTCCATCTTCGAAACATCTCCAGACTTCGCCCATCTCTGACTTTTTCTGATGCTGAGAAACTCGTTCATGCCTTCGTCTCCTCCAGGCTCGACTACTACAACTCCCTGTTTATTGGAAATCCCTGACAAAAATCTTCAGAAGCTTCAATACAGTATATTCAAAACAGTGCAGCAAGGATTTTATTGAGAGCTTGTAAATTTGAACATATTACACCCATTCTCCATAACCTCCATTGGCTTCCTGTCACCTACAGAATTCAATACAAAACTGCTCTCATTACACACCAATGCTTACACGGAACTTCACCTGACTATCTAAAGGACATTCTTGCACCATATTCATCCACCCGGTCTCTACGATCACAGAACAGTAATCTACTTCACATTCCACGAACCAAATTAAGGACCATGGGAGACCGGGCATTCTGTGTGGCTGCCCCCCGCCTATGGAACTCCCTCCCTGACTACCTGAGAGCTCCACAGTCACTGGTTGACTTCAAAAACGGCTTAAAGACTTTTCTTTTTAAGCAAGCCTATTCTGCCTCCACATGATTTTATCTTTGATCTTGGTTGATATTATTATTGATTTTACTTGATTTTATCACTTGTTTTATTTTTTTTATTTATTTTTTTAAGCAGGCCTATTCTGCCTCCACATGATTCTGTCTTTAATCTTAGTTGATATCATTATTGATTTTACTTGATTTTATCACTTGTTTTATTGTTGTAGCACTTTGAGATTTTTATTAATGAAAAGTGCGGTATAAATTGAATTTATTATTATTATTATTGGACTGATGCCACTTATATGGTGGTGCGACATTTAAGGCGGAAAGTACGGTATATATTTTACGTCTACGTTAGATTTATTGTTCTGAATAAAGTTTTACAAGGCAACAGCCATTGCTAAACGTTAGCTTGCTAACTTGAGAAGCACGTAGCTGATGACAAGCAGGTTGGAGGATTGAAGATAATTTATTGTCGTTAATATTTTTTTATTTTACAGATCAGTTCCAAATGAACTTTATCACGCTCTGTTTAGCAAAATACACTACACAGTATTGCTCGCTGCTTCAGCTGTGCTGAAAGTGAAAGTGAACGGCCATGACTTGAAAGTAGTCTGCAGTGTTTATATTGATGCATAATGGTACAGTTATCACCAATACAATATATCCCCAAACGCTTATATCAGCCCTAACGATATATCGGTTTAGCTCTAATCCATACATGTGATGCTAACTGAATTTACACATATTAAATTCCTACTGTGTTTTTACTCAAACAGAAGTTATAAGTTTGAACCTCTTTAGAGTAGTAATGTAACCCTGTCCAGGTACAAAACATGTATCCAGCTGCAAAATCCTTGGGATTGATTTTGTCTGTTTCCTCTTGCTGTTGGTGTTGACGACATTTCAGTGGTATAGTTCTAACCAGCGACAGCACTGATTATTGGCTCTGCTTTATGGCAAGAGGCCATGTGCGCTCTGTGATTTTCCTTCTCATTAATCTGCCACACTTTGTCTCCTCTCGTCCTCTCTCCTGCTTCATGTCTCACTCGTCCTCCTCCTCCTGCCGGCTCAGGAAGCCTCGCCCCGTCTCCCAGCTCGTCTCTCAGCAGCAGGTAACGCAGCAGTTCGTGTTGCCGTCGCAACCCAAAAAGGAGAAGAAGGAGCGAGTCGAGAGGGACAAGAGCGAACGGGAGACGACGCAGAAAAAGAACAGTCACAAGAAGATGAGGTAAATAAAGGCAGAAGGTTTACAGATCAACAAAATGTTCAACACATGCATGTACACAATAAACAATATTAACTTAGGGTGTCATATTCTATCAAGTACTTGAGGAAACAAAAAGCTGATTATCGCCTAAAGGAATACATATCTGTCATCTCTTCAGGCCAAGATTAAAAAACATCGACCGCAGCAGCGCTCAGCACCTTGAGGTGACGGTCGGTGACCTCACAGTCATCATAACGGACTTTAAGGAGAAGGCCAAGCCCCCGCCCACCTCCGCCACGTCCTCCAGCTCCGCCTCCATGGCCGACCACCACAGTCAGAATGGCTCCGGCTCGGAAAACACAGAGAGGGGCCTCTCCCGCTCCTCCTCACCCCGAGGAGAAGGCAGCTCGGTCAACGGGGAATCCCACTGAGTCCCTCAGATCCTTCGCTCACGGCCTCCACCCACGTCTCATCTGCAGAGCTGCAAGAGGATTTGATTTTTTTCCAGATCAGCAGCGCCTCGTCAGTTGAAAACGTTTCCACAGCCATGAAATTTAGCGTTTGGGATGCACTGATTTATTTAAAATCGAGTACAACTCCTTACGTTTGAGTACTTGCTGATACCGAGTACCGATACAAGTACTCATAAATGCCGTTTCACTTAGTTACTTTGAAAAATGCGTCTAAGAATCCGAGCAGCTGGCTGTTTGTGTTACCTTCTTAAGCCGAGCCAGGACAGCAATAGTCTAGTCCAGTAGCGCCTGTTGGTGGAGCCAGGACTCACATCTGTAATTCCCAGTGTCCTCTTCTGTAGCAGGTAGAGCGTGATGTTCCAGCAGGTCTGCACATCCTCGTGGAGTCTTCTTTGGCTGGTTGAGCTTCCCCTGAATATCTTGGGGTATAATTTCTGTCCAACAGCATCAGCTTCAGTTAGGCCTGTCGCGATAAACAATAAATCAATTAATCACATGATAAATGAAAATTATCGACCTCGTTTGCATTTATCAATTTTATCGTTTGTTCGTGTCTCACTCTTTCTACTGAAGACACTGGATGACAATAAGCTCGACTCCGGTGCTCTTCTCTGATCCCTCCCTTTCTCTTTTCTATTTAAAATTTGTTTTAACAATCCAACGTCGTGTTTTTGCATTGTTAAAACCAGTTAAGCTACAAGCTAAGCGAAAAGGCCGACCTTGGGAAAAACCTCCATCTTGTCGAAGCTCCAAAATTCACAATTGAAACCTGTGCATTCATGTAAAAAGTTGTTTTTTTCTGCAAAAAGCCACTTAGAACTTGTTTACGGTTTTTTTTAATTAAAAGCGTTGTGTGACAAATGCTATGCTAAAAAGCTCAAACCACACCGAGCGTCCGCCTATTTGAGAACCGAATAAAGGAGGGACAGCCCATGTCACGTCAAGAGCCCTCCCTCACATTTTTTAGAGACACGCTGCTCGCTCCCTCACTATCCATCCTTCAGTTCAAACTGTCTTATACTGCCATCTGGTGGTTGAAAACAGGTACTACACGCAAAACAAAGTACCAAACATTTCTTCTTAAATTTGACAATAATTACTAATTGTCAAATTTCAAACAATATTATTGTTTATCGCAATACTTTCTGAGACACTTAGTCGCCCAGCAAAGTTTGTTATCGTGACAGGCCTAATTACAAATTTATATTTATGTCTAATAAAGAATAAATAGTAACTTATGTTAAAAAAAAACAACCATTAAGTGCAGGCTGCAAACTTAACAATATTACATAGATAAACTAAATAATGTATCACTGGAAATTTATAAACAAATCAAACGTTTCAAAGTCATCAGTAAACACTGGTTATGATAATCTGAATTATTACTTACAGGTGAACATTCTTCAGGGTTTAGCTAAGAAAAAAAGTGTAAACATGCAGCTTTACAGTAACACATATCTACTTACTATAAATCTATTAGAACTGATACCATTATATCGCCACCAACCAGTAAAGCATATAGATCAGGACAGGCAGTTCAAATAAAATAATTAAATAAACAGATTCCATTGTGTTGAGATTGCTCAACAGCTGCCATAAAGTGGTATTGATACACTTATGAGTACTAGTACACCCACCCGGTATCAGCCTGATGCTCGACACTGGTATTGGACATCTGTGCTTCCCTATTCTGCATTAAAGCAATACAAGAAACTGAACGTTTTTAGTAATCTTCACTTTGAATCTGGATCTTTTATAAACTCAGAAGGAATGCTGCTGCTGCTTTGGATATTTACTGTGAGGAACTTTGATAGAGCGGACCAGAGAAAGATACCTGGGATGAACAATTTGGACAAAGTAAATTGTTTTCGTTTATAAAGTCCTACTACGACCATCATCATCCTCAGTGGCCAGCAGAGAGACTACTTTTTCTTCCCGGCCCCGTGAGGAATTTTCTGCTTCTGTGTGAAAACTGGACTCTTTAAAAAAACAAAAAAACACGTTTTCAGTGTCTGAGCCAAACTTTTACTCCTGATCTTAATGCTCGGAGCGTTTCCTGTTCCACCGACTCTGCTGTAGAGACCTTTTTTTTAATGCAGCAGAGAAGACTGAACTCTTGGCATTATGGGATGCATTTACACAGGAGCATCTGACTGAAAGGCACAGTGTGATTTGAAGAGCAGAAGCTGGTGTCATTGCGTTGAACTCTTATCTCGTTCATTCATTCTGGGCATAAACTACAACTCGCATAAAATTGTCTTAACGTAAAAAAAACATCAAGGCCTACATTTCCTTGATGAAGTAAATATCACTGTTCATCACAGTTTTAAACAAAGATTATAACCAGTAAAACATTATGCTCAATCTTATTATTGTGGGATGCTTAGCGCAGGGGTTCTCAAACTTTTTGGGTTCAAGGACCCCTTACAGGGGAGAAAAAGTTTCAGGGACCCTCTCGTAACCCTCATGTTTACTAAATAACTTTATTCGATTTGTTTCTTTAATGCAGTGAAAATATTTGTGTAATGTAAATACCGTATTTTCCAGACTATAAGTCACTCCGGAGTATAAGTCGCATTTATTTAGGAGTGTATTTCACAAAGTGCAAGAACAGACATTTAATCTGAAATAACAATAACACACAGAACATACCTCGTAGGGATGCACGATCTTGGATTTTTGGCCGATACCCGCTATTCTAAATACGTTCCTTTGTCAGACTATATTCCTCTTGTTTAGGCTTATTTGCTACAAAAGTTGTGCAACAGCTGTAAGAGCTGGTGACATATATTCAGTAACAGCCATATGATATGCATAACATTTTGACTTATATTAAATGAAAAGTGTTAAATGTTATTTATTAGCATTAGTCACCTGTCTCACTTGTGGAGGTTTGTTCCAGGTTCCTAGCTGCAGTGTGGGATCCTCTGCACTCCTGTGCATGAAGGACAGTCTTTTTAAGTTCAAAGTTTTTGTCTATCCATTGTGCCGTAAGACTAATCGTGCTAACGGGGCTAACACGACGTCCAAATGGAGTAGAGAGAAAACATATAGTTGTCCAAAGCCTAGAGGACCCTCTCGCGGCTGCAAGTGGAAATGCTTACTCTTTGGTTCATGTCCGTATGAGTGAACATTTAACACATCAGTCAAAAATTGCGTCTTGAATGGGGGGGGGACGCATACCGTATTTTCCGGTGTATACGTCACAATTTTTTGCATAGATTTGTCAGTCTTGCGACTTGTATT
>JBBPBX010000257.1:102770-118726 GCA_038048925.1 Garcialebias charrua
CCCCCCCCACCACTCTCTGTGTGTTTCCGGTGCAACATCAACAATGTGTTTATGCAGGATGGACAGCCTCGGATGGATATAAACATTAGCCCAAATAAGGAAGTCCAGCAAAGGGATAGCCTCACTGAAAGTACAAGTTCTTAAAGTAACATGGCCTCAGTGTGGAAGAGACTACAGCGTGTGGGGAAGCATGCCTCCAAGTTTCAGTTTGTGGCATCCTATCAGGAGCTAATGGTAGAATGCACAAAAAAATGGCAACCAGACAAATTGGTGGTGGTTTGGACCCGTAGAAATCGACGGAAATCATCTAAATCCCACAGCTGGCAGCCAGGTATCAAAAACCCATACAGAGGAGTTGTAGTGTGGCCAGTACCAGACAACATCGAGATCACTGTCACTCTCTTTAAGGATCCCCATGCAGAGGAGTTTGAGGACAAAGAGTGGACATTTGTCATTGAAAATGAGTCTCCGTCAGGACGGAGGAAAGCCTTAGCCACCAGCAGTATAAACATGAAGCAATATGCCAGTCCAATGCCCACTCAGACTGATGTCAAACTCAAGTTTAAGCCCCTGTCAAAGAAGGTGGTGTCAGCTACACTGCAGTTTTCCCTCTCCTGCATCTTTCTCCGGGAGGGAAAGGCCACAGATGAGGACATGCAGAGTCTAGCTAGCCTGATGAGCATGAAACAGGCTGACATTGGCAACCTGGACGACTTTGAAGAGGAGAATGAGGAGGATGAGGAGAACCGAGTTAACCAAGAGGAAAAGGCCTCCAAGATCACAGAGCTGATTAACAAGCTGAACTTCATGGAGGATGAAGATCAGGGAACCGTTTCAGCCATGAATACAAATCCTTTTGATGAGCCTGATGATGACCATCAATCGTACCCACTCAATCCATTTTGTTATCCTGATGAGGAAGAACCCCCTGGCCAGCCGTCCGTAACGCAGCAGGCTGATGAGGATTCCTTCTATGACCACAACTCTTCAAATCTGTTCAATGAGCCAGATCAACCTGATATGTGTTCAACCCCCGGGAACCCCTTTGATGAGCCCAACCAGGAAGTTGATGCTCAGCTTGAACAAGAACCCCTCAAACCCAGGCAGAAAAAAGGAGTACGGCCTGTTGACATGAGCAAGTACTTGTACGCTGACGCTTCTCACAACGAGGAGGAGGAGCTAGATGAATCCAATCCATTTTATGAGCCGAAGACATCAAGTTCACCACGACCTCTTGCTGACGATCCCTCTTCTGATGTGGGCAGTAGCCAGAAAAGGAGGGCCCCTCCACTTCCGAGTATCACTATTGGTTCTGGCCCCAGTCCACCAACTCCTAAACCCAACTTAGGCCCAGACGGAGCAAGAGTCCAACCTGTTGGGCCCAACCCAGTGGCTGTTGTGATGGGGAGAGAGTTGGCCTCCTCTTCCCCAAAGCCCAGCCCCACCCCGAGTCCGATTCTAGGAGGGAAACCCAACGCCAGCCAGTCCCTGTTGGTCTGGTGTCGAGAGGTAACCAAGAACTACCGCGGGGTGAAGATCACCAACTTCACCACCTCCTGGAGGAATGGGCTGGCCTTCTGTGCCGTACTGCACCATTTCAGATCTGACATAATAGACTACAAGTTGCTCAATCCTCAGGATATTAAAGAAAACAACAAAAAGGCATATGATGGCTTTGCCAGTTTGGGGATCTCTCGTCTCCTGGAACCATCTGATATGGTGTTGCTAGCCATTCCTGACAAGCTGACCGTAATGACGTACTTGTACCAGATCCGGGCTCACTTTTCTGGCCAGGAGCTAAACGTGGTGCAGATAGAGGCCAACGGCAATCGCAGCACTTACAAAGTGGGTGACTTTGAAACGGATACAAATGCTTCCATTGACCAGGACAAGTTCTATGCTGAACTGAGCGATGTGCAGCACCATCAAGCGGACTGTCAGTCTGCTTCTTCTGGTTTTCCCACTGAATCCAATGGGGCAGAAGTTGCTGAAGAGGAGATGATGGTATGCCAGGTTGGAGTAGATGTGACCAGCTCTTCAGTACCAGTGTCTTTGCAGTCCGCATCTCCTGTTCCTTTGCCGCGGACAGTATTGGCAACCACAACCCACATGGCACCACCAGGCTCTGAGGACAGAGAGAGTTTACTGAAAGCAAACACATTGGATTCGTATGAGATACCACAAAGAGAGAAGAAAGAAGTGGAGAAGGAAACTCTACAGGATGAGGAGGTTGGAGAGGATGGAGAGAAAGGAAACGATGAATTTTCTCCAACAAGGAGAGGGAACTCCTCACCTCACCAGAAACTAGGCTTCTCCTGTAACAGGGACGCTGACGTCATTAAAAAGAAAAGGGCCAGCCTGCGTCACTCAGAGTCCGAGTCAACCTCAAATACCAGATCCCCTCCAGTCAGTCACACAGATGTTCCTATTAAACAGGATCCATCGCCTGTTCCTGCGTCAAGTCCTCCCGCTGAAAAAAAAGTGATTTCTCGTCAGGAAGAATTGAAGGAGAGAGCCCGGCTCCTCCTGGAGCAGGCCCGCCGAGCTGCTGCAGTGAAAGCGAGCAGCAAGAACGTCTCCAACGCCACAGCTGCACCAAACAGGACTTCAGATGAGCGAGACGCAGAGCGGCGGAGACAACTGAGGGAAAGAGCCAGGCAGCTGATAGCCGAGGCCCGATCTGGAGTCAAGATAACTGACGTGAGCCTGCTGGATACAAACAGCACAGAGAGAAGCAAAGGCAGCACGGGAAGATCTACAGGAGAAGTTTTGGAGAGGATCAGAAGTCATGAGGAAGATGATGATGTTGGTGAACAGACTCCAAACAGTAAACATGTGGATTTGAAGCTGGTGGAGACCAGTCCAAGAGGAATCTCTTCCCCTTCCTCCACGTCCTCCTCAGCCTCACCCACTGCCTTGTCTGCCTCCCCTCTCAGCTCTGCAGAAGGAGAGCTGCAAGCAGAACGTCTGTGCAGAGCCACGGAGAAGCTACAAAGTCCCGTGGTCTTCAACAAGGACTCTGCAGTGAGAAAAACCCAGCTGAAGTCCTTCAGCCAGTATGTTGAGAACAGACCAGCGGTGAAGCGACAGAAATCTGTTCCTGAAGGTCTAAAGAAGGCCGGCGAGGACGGAGCTTCTCCAACAGAAGTTGAACTTTGTCAAACATTTGAAGAAGAGAAGGCGTTCAAAGACAC
The DNA here is from genome assembly GCA_038048925.1 of Garcialebias charrua. NCBI lineage: Eukaryota > Metazoa > Chordata > Actinopteri > Cyprinodontiformes > Rivulidae > Garcialebias > Garcialebias charrua. The sequence goes on from JBBPBX010000257.1 coordinate 105,965, forward strand.
CAGTCAGTACGTGGTTGGGGAGTTGTCTGCACTGGAGAGTGAGCAGAGGCACATCGACGCCCGAGCAGCTCGCGTGGAGAAGAGGCTGCGCCATCTCATGGACGCAGGAACCAACAAGGAGGAGGAGGAGGCCATGATGCAGGAGTGGTTCATGCTGGTCAACAAGAAGAACGCCCTCATCAGGAGACAGAACCAGCTCTCTCTGCTGGAGAAGGAGCACGATCTGGAGAGACGATTCGAGCTGCTCAACCGAGAGCTGAGAGCCATGCTGGCCATCGACGACTGGCAGAAAACCAGAGCCCAGAAGAGACGCGAGCAGCTGCTGCTGGATGAACTGGTGGTGCTGGTCAACAAACGAGACGCTCTGGTCAGGGACCTCGACGCCCAGGAGAAGGAGGCCGAGGAGGAGGACGAGCACCTGGAGAGGACGCTGGAGCAGAACAAAGGCAAGATGGCCAAGAAAGAGGAGAAGTGTGTCCTTCAGTGATCGACAACCAACAAATGTAGCCCATAAAAGAAACGTATCAACAGAAATATTCACTTTTTTTCTTTTTTGAAAGCAACTTGTAGACACTTGATCCTGACATGGTGTCTGGTCAAATTAACTAAAAACACCAACTTTATACTGACTCTCTTTTGATTTCAACAGTATCTTGAAAACGGTACTTGTGTTTTTGTTGGCACCGCCAGTTAGTCTGGCTTTAACAGAATGGGAATTTGAACTTTATAACAATGAAAAGTTTGTTTCTTTAAAAAAACTATCTTTACGAAATACTTCATTACTTGACTGTGTCTTTTAACTTGATCGCTTTTTAACTTGTAAAATATTTTAACTGCATTACTGTTCATAAATCTTTCCTATTTTTATTTTTTTCATCTGAGCTTGAAGACAGTTTTACCAAAAGAAAAAACACACTGTTGTTTGTTTCCATCACTTTTCTCACGACTTTCAAACAACTTTCTCCGGCTGCAGTAGGAAACAAACAAATGTGTTTTTGTTGTTGTTGTTTATTGCTGCGTGTTTATCCCATCACATTTCATGCAGTTTGTATTTACTGTATTCAGAAGTCTGCCTCCATCTGTTTAGAGCTCCACATCTGATGCAGATGTTGTTTAACATGTGAACATTTATCTGATTATTTATTCCTGTCATGACTCAAATCTTCAGTAATAAAGCCTCTGATTTCCTGCTTCAAAAGAAAAAAAGGTGGAGAGAAATCCAGTGTCCCACTTCCCTCGTGTAATTCCTTATTTTTTAGCACTTCCGATCCAATACCGATACTTTTCCAATCCGATACTGTTCAGGTATGTGAATCTGTTTAATGAAATTTTTGTACTGAGACTATTTATTTTAACATTGTGTGAGATAAACCCAATGAAGACACTGTTGAGCCTTACAACAGGTAACTCACAAACTAACAGCACACAAGAGGCAGCTCTATACCACACACTCATGTCCTTCTCAGTCATGGTTCAGCTGGAAAAAAAGAAACGAAAAAAGCTAAGCATGATGGGAAATACAACAAAATCCACTCCCCTTAACCACTAAGGGAGTGGATTTTGTTGTCTTTCCCATAATGCTTAGCAGTTTTTTAGTTTTCCAGCTTTAGGTGCATCTGGAAAACTAAAAAACAGCTAAGCATGATGGTAAAGACAACAAAATCCACTCCCTTAGTGGTTAAGGGGAGTGGCTGTGTTGTCTTTCCCATCATGCTTAGCAGTTTTTTAGTTTTCCAGCTGAACCATGAGTGAGAAGGACATGAGTGTGTGGTATAGACTTGCCTCTTGTGTGCTGTTAAAGTTTGTGAGTTTCCTGTTGTAAGGCTCAAGAGTGTCTTCATTGGGTCTATCTCACACAATGTTAAGACGACAGTCACAGAATATGATGGAACACAAGTGCTCTTTGAAGCTGGATCGGAAATATCGGCATGTTGGATCCGATATCCGATGCAGGTATTGGATACCGATACTGGATTGGATCGGCCCCATCCCTATTTTTTAGCAGATTTATACTAGCTAATAGTTTGGTTTCAGAACATAATTTGTTTTATTATAAAAGGTTTGCTGACAAGACGCTTTCTAAAATGATCTTTTATGCATTTTGAAGAGATTTCAAGGAGCTAATAGATGCATCTAAAGTTTAAAGTGCATGTTTAATGTTAGTTTTTTGGGCACAAAAATAATATTTAGAGGTAATACAGTAATTTTGATAATCCTCCTTGCTTTCCAAATTAATAGCAAGAGCCTTACAGCTACAAATCAGGAGGAAAAAACTGAGCCAAAAAAAAAAACGTGCGGTTTTGGAGTCACGTGACACGTGACGTAGGCAGAGGGGGTGACGTAGTCGGAAATTGTTGTATTGAATTGTGTTGAAGCGAAAGAGGTCCAATACAGTAATGGTTAATACAGTATTTGTGTGTGCGGGGGTTGTTCGAACTGCAGTTTGTCTGGACATCGTGTCCATCGATTTCCTGCACCAAAAAACCCAGCTTTCAGATATTGGGTGAGGTTTGTCCGGTTGAAAAGGCAGGATTTCACCAACAGAAGCGTCACGACCAACTCCGTGATTTGTCAGGAGGATTACAACAACAGTGACCTGAACAAACACAGGATTGGCTTCAGAAGTAAGGACAACAATATCATTTATTCATTTTTTGGTTGAAATGGTTGTGGTGAAAGTGGTTTTGGAGCTATGAATTTTGATATACACAGAGCTAAATCTATGCTAACTCCACTCAGTTGCGTCTTAAAAAATGGATAAAAAATCGAATTTCATCTCAGATGTCTTCTAGAGGTCATCAGTCAGTAAATAAAAACCATATAATTACTGCCTGGCAGCAGAAAAAAAAAATACCGAGTGGTTTTGGAGCTATAAATTTCGAAATGCACAGAGCTAAATCTATGCTAACTCCACTCGGTTGCGTCTTAAAAAATGAATAAAAAATCAGATTTCATCTCTGTCTTCTAGAGGTCATCAGTCAGTAAATAAAAACCATATACAGGTAATCCCCGACTTACGAGCGCTCTTACTTACGAGGTTCCGGACTTACGAATATGCATCTCATTAAAATAAAAATAAATTATTTTTTAAATAAATTAATACATGTACAGTACTGTACAGTCACCAAGCAATTAGCCTATCCTAACACAGTTTTTAAAGATGGAGTGAGTTGAATAGACTATATGCCACGGGGGGTCGTGACGACTCATGTTTGTGCTGCTGTTTGTAATGACGTTTTTCTATTACTCTAAGGCTTAGTGTATTTCTAGTTGGATATTTTTCTTAGTTCATATCCTGGATGTAACTGGGACCCTGTGTACATAATCTCATTTCATCACATGTACTACATGCGGTGCATATGACAAAGACACTCTGACGTACTTCCGGTAAAATTCAACCCACATCCGCCACTTCCGGTTCCCATCCACTGCCGTTGTTGTTAGCGTTAGCTCCCTGTAGCATACCATGACAACGATCCGAAACGGGAAGCGGCTGCGCGTTACCGGCACTACACGTGAGTTTCGTTGTGTCCGCCCACTGGTGGGTACAGCTGTACCGAGGGGTGTTTCGGCAAAAATATATTGCGGCTATCTGTAGGGGGAACGTCGCCATCATTTTATATGGATATATGTGTATAGAGTTATTATTGGTGTGTATGCAGATGTTTTATTAATTGTATTTAGTCATTTATGTTCGTGTCGTTCCCGCTAACCAGAAGTGCGCCGTCTGTGTAATGACTGCGGGAGTGCTGGAACGGAAGTCCGTGGCATATAGTCTATTGTCTCCCTTTCAGATAAAGTGAAAGGAGCTCCCTTTATGTGAATAGAGCCTGCTGGGGAGGAGGGAGACAATTCAACTGACTCCTTAACTGTGTTGGGATATGCTAAGTGCTTGGTGACTGTACACTGTACATTTATCTATTTATAAATAAATAAAATAAATATACTGTACAGTATATTTTTAATAAATAGATAAATGTACAGTATTGTACAGTCACCAATCACTTAGCCTATCCTAACACAGTTTTTAAAGATGGAGTGAGTTGAATTGTCTCCCTCCTCCTTGCAGGCTCCATTCCTATAAAGGGAGCTAATTCAACTCACTCCTTCAGCTTTAAAAACTGTTAGGATAGGCTAAGTGCTTGGTGACTGTACAGTACGGGGTGGGGGATCCTACTTACAAATTTTCGACATACGAGCGGCCCGTAGGTACGGAACTCGCTCGTAAGTCGAGGACTACCTGTAATTACTGTGGCAGCAGAAAAAATATCAACAAGAGTGGTTTAGAAAAAAAAATTGTTTAGGGAGCTAAAGATTAGGCTAATGTAGTTAAATCCATCAGTGGTGTAATTAATGCTGTATCTCTATATATAAATATAAACCATTTTTAGCTTTAGGTAGTATACAGGTGGTCCCCGACTTACGAGCGCCCTGACCTACGAGCGTCCGACTTTACGAGATTATCATAATTAATAAAAATGTGAAATAAAATTTAAAAATTTTTTTTGTTTTTAAATAAGATAAGATAAGATAAGATAAGATGCCTTTATTAATCCCACAGTGGGGAAATTTACATTGTCACAGCAGCATAGAGGACAGGGACCAGTTCAGAAAAATGTTAAAAAAAATCTCTATATACATAAATAATACAAATTAGTACAAAAAAACACTGAAACAGTATAAAACAAAATATAGCTACTAAGAGCTACTAAGAGCAGCGCGTGTTGTACAGTCTGATGGCGGCCGGAAGGAAAGACCTACGGTATCTTTCCTTCACGCACTTAGGGTGCCGCAGCCTGGCACTAAAGGAGCTGCTCAGGGCTGTCAGAGTGTCATGCATGGGGTGGGACGGGAACACCAGCATGCGCTGAAGCTTGGTCCTCATTCTCCTGTCAGCCACCACCTCCACTGGGTCAACATGACACCCAAGGACAGAGCTGGATTTCTTGAGGATCTTGTTCAGTCTCTTCCTGTCAGCAGTAGAGATGCTGCTACCCCAACAGACCACTCCATAGAAGATGGCTGATGCCACCACAGCATCAAAGAAGGTCCTGAGAAGAGTCCCCTGCACAAATGTTTTTAATTTCATGTGTACAGCACTTTGTTGCAGCTGTGGTTGTTTTAAATGGCTTTATAAATACGTAAAGTATCATTATTATTATTATTTTTTATATAATTTTGAGCATTATTTGAACAACTTCCTGCGGGAACCAGGAACCGGAAATGCCGCCTCCGCCATTTTACATTTAGTTCCAGTCTAGTTCCAGTCTCGGCACTCGGCAGCCGGCTTTGGAGGACTGTTTCTCCCATGAGAGGATGCCTCATACGGATAAATTAGCTGGAAACACTTGCGTAACTCTGTGAATGTCTCAGACCTGGAGCAGCAGCCGCGATCGCTCTGCCGATCGCTCCCACCGCACGAGACCAGTAGCTCATGGTATGAGCTAAGGCTAACATGCTAAAGCGGACCCCACCGGAGCTGCAGCTTCGACAGCCGGCTTTGTGCGATCAGAGGTTCCTGGAGCTCGGATCGATGTCGGCCTGGAAGCCGAAGACATCGGGGGACAACGAGCTAACTTGGAATAACAAAGCAGACAGCATTTTTGGAGATGCAGATAAACCGGACTGCCCGGAGCTGCAGATTCGGGGGGGCTAAATGCTAACAGATGCAGCTGAAGGCGGCGCATGCAGACGGCTTTCGGTAAGTTATTAAAACTTTTTCTGTATGAAGTTAGGATACTAACAGTCCTTTCTGTCTGGACTAGACAGTTGCACTGCACTTTGACTGCACATAGAGCGCGCGGAGGGGGAGGGGGGGTACGTGTCTGTTGCGTGACAAATGGAAAAGTACAGTGGCGGAAGGTTACATGAGCACTATTTTCTGTACCCCCACCCCCAAAAAACAAAGGCGGAGAAAAGCACTGTTGTACAGAAAAAACTGTACAGGTATGTGTTTATAGATGAATGTGTGGTGTAATGTGCTAGCTAACTGCTTGTAAATAAAGTGTTGTGCATGTTTAAGGATCAGTATGTACGCTTGTTCAGTCTCATGTTGATAAACGGGTGTGCGCCGCAGCGCCAGTGTATTTTTTCCGATTTGCGAGCGAAGTTCCGGTTTTACGAGATAGCCACGTGCGGGCCGGTCCGAGGTACGAATTTTCGGTTTACGAGCAACTCATAAGTACGGAACTCGCTCGTAAGTCGGGGACTACCTGTATACTGTATCTAGAAGTTATTTGGCTAGATATTTGATGTAATAGTCCGAGATGACATACTTCACATATGTCAAAACAACTTTACAATCTGTCGCCTCCTCCTGGTGCGATCCCATATCTTTCTTAGCTAAAGCACGAACGTTCCCCTCTCGTGATGTCACTTCCGGTTTTCCGCTGAGGGCGCTATTTTTAGACAGAGTAGCGAGGGAAGACAAAAAAAGGTAGTAGTAGCACATTTTATTTTGAGATATGATCCGTATTTTTGATGAAAATTGGAGTTTTAGACATGTTAGGTTGAAAAGGCAACTATATGTGAAAGAAGCACTTTAAAATGGAATGGTTGACTTTTTTCTGTCTGCCAGCAGAGGTCACTGTTACTGCAACAACAAAAACGAGTCTTTTCTTCAAAGTTCTTTCAAGGATTCAATGTTCTTGTCATTTGCATTGCATGTGGTGCATGAGGTGGAATGAAATTGTGTGCACAACTTCTATGCAACAATAGTAAAAAAATATAATGTGTTAAAAGAAACAGTTCATGCTCAATAATCCAGGTAGAAAATTTCAACAAAGTTCAGTCAGGTCATCTGGACAGTTCCTTTTTTTTTTTTTTTTTTTGACTGATCAAGTCTTTTGGACGAAGGACCAAATATCTCAACAAAAAAGGAAACTGTCCAGATGATGTGACTGAACTTGGACTGATGAAGTCCTTTAGATGAAGGACCAGACGTCTCAACAAAAAAGGAAACTGTCCAGATGACCTGACTGAACGTTGTTGGATTTTCCACCTGGATTATTGCGCATGAACTTTGATGTTTTGAACCACTTTGACTATGGCTGCCTCAGAGGAGTCAACGAGGGGGAGAGGGCGGGCCCCAGAAACCATCGTATCACCAGTAAACAGTTTTTTTTTTCTTCCCCTTTGGGAGTTGGTGCTTGTGAAACTCCAGTTTCCATCTCCTGCAAGAAAGTCATGATAAAGTGTTCTGATACCGTAATATTCACACATTCATGGATCTTTTTGTCTCGCCCTCAGGTACATCATGCGTCAGCACGGTCAGATGGAACTCGCTGAAAATGGCATTCGGACCAGACTCCAGCCTCCCATGATGCACCTGGCTGTGGTGGCCTGTGGAGAGCGGCTGCAGGAGACTCTCACCATGATCAAATCCGCCTTGCTCTTCAGCATCGGGCACCTCTATCTGCACATCTTCGCTGAAGATCAACTGCACGCCAACTTCATGCAAGCTGTGAGAGGTCACGTGGTTCAGATGCACGGTTCTGAAGAAGTTAGGACATGGTGAAAAATGTAAAATAAGGAATACATGCAGATCTTAGAAACCCATACTTTATGTACAATAGAACTACGTTGAAACTAAGAAAGTATAATTTATAAAAAAAAAAAAAAAGATTTTAAATTTGGTGGCAGCAACACATCTCAAATAAGTTTGAATAGTTTACCACTCTGAAGCATCTCCATTTTTCAAAACGGTCTGAAAACATCTAAGAACTGAGGAGACCACTTTCAGGAGTTTTTAGGGTTAATTCTAGCTGTTCACAGATCATAGGTTGCCATGGCTGGATTTATTGTTTCTTGATGCACAACATGTGTTCAGTTGTTGCTGGCAACTTCCAACATCTGGACTCGTCTACTGTGAAGCTGTTCTGTTGTCATGGACACTACATGACGCCTAACATCTTCTTGCAGAATATGCAAGGCTGAAAGAGGTGATCTGGATGGGATCATATGTTCTTCAGCCTGTACTGTACTGTACTTTTCTGCATTGATGATTTGTAAGCTGCCCATGCCAGTGGCACGAATGCACACCCATAGCATCAGAGAGGCTGGCTTTCAAACTGAGAGCTGTTTAAAGGAGCTTCAGCCCAGAGAAGACGTTTCTGGATGACTACCGTATTTTCCGGCCGAAAAGTCGCTTTAGTCCAATATGTCCAATAACTTGGAAAAATCCATAAACGTGTCGCACCTCCGTATACGTCGCATCTATTATGCGTCACCACTGACGAGTCGCGTATGTTACGCGTCACCGCTGACAACCCGAAAATTTGGGCCGGTGTTTTGCCCAAAATGGATTAGCTGCAAATGGCGGCCACAGGAGCGTGCACGGAAGGACTTTCACAAGATTAACACGATAAAAACAATTATTTGTTTGCTGAAAATTATAGCAAAGATGTGTCTTAGCTGAACTTTTCCTTAATTAATGAACGTAATTGTCAAATCAGCTGGATTTAAAAATTAGTTTGGCTACGTCGTGCACCCGCACGGGTGGGTGAGACCGCTGCATTTCTTCAAAATTTAGCAAGATAAACACTTTAAAAAATATATTTGTTTGCTGACATTATGGTCAAAGTGTTTCTGAGCTTAACTTTTCCTTAATAAATTCACGTAATGGTCAAATCAGCTGGATTTAAATTGTTCCGCTTTGACGGTCTTCAAAACGGTCGCGCACGCTGCGAAAATAAATTATAAATAAATCGAATTTTCGCTCAAACATCTCCTAAAGATAACTTGTTGTAAATGTCCATCCAGTGAGTACTTTCTGTAAGTTTCATCAAAATCTGTCGTGTGGTTCATGAGCTATTTTTTTCATTCATTCAACCTTTATTTATACAGGTTAATCCCATTGAGCCTCGAGGACTCATTTACAAGAGAGACCTGGTTTCAACAAGGAACGATGACCATTTTTGGCTGAGATCTGACAATTTCATTCATTCTGACATGGAAAATATTGAGCACTACCATTTTCAGCCACTAGAGGGCCCTCGACCAATGTGGCAAGCCAAATGTCTAATTAAACATGGCTATTAATGAGACATTTGGCTTGCCGTAGCTTAGGGCCACCTTCGTCTTGTTCCAGAACTCCTGGAGCAAACGTCAAATCAGCTTCATTTTCCCATGCTGCCCAGGCGAAATGCAGCTGATATGACCATCAAAGTGCATTTATTAAGTAAAAGTTCAGCTGAGACACACTTTTACTATGATGTTGAACAAACAAATAATTGTTTTTAAGTGTTAATCTTGTTAAATTCTTGTTAAAGTCCTCACGCTCCCGCAGCCGCCATTTGGCAGCTGATCGATTTCTGGCACAACACGATCCATTTTTCCAGGTTGTCAGTTGTGACGCATAATAGATGCGACTTGAAGCGACGTATTTGTTTTTTTCCACTTTATTAGACATATTTGGACTGATGCAACCTGTACGGTGCTTCTGAGAGATTCAGTCTCTAAAATGCTCTTTTAATCCTCTTACAACTCTTTCAACATTATTTGTTGCAAATTGCTCCTTCAGCATTTTGTTGCTCCATCCCACTTTTTATGAGATGTGCTGCTTTTTTTTTTTTAATCAAAAAATTGTACAATTTTCAAGTTTGATAAGTTAAATATTTTTCAATATAAACAAGTTGGGTGTTGATGAGATTTATAAATTATTGCTTTTGCGTTTATTTACATTTTACACAGTTTCACAGCTTTTTCAGAATCGGAGCTCGTGCCGTGCTTGTTCCACATTTCCAGCTGAACCGACAACAACCCTTCCTCTGACAGATGAGTGCGTTCTTGTGTGTGTTCTAGCTGGAGTCGTGGCCTGGTTCTGTTCGCTGCAAGTACAACTACACCCTCTACTCCATCAGTTTCCCCAGCGAGAACGCAGCCGAGTGGAAGAAACTGTTCAAACCTTGTGCCTCCCAGAGGCTCTTTTTACCTGTAAGTTATTTTTACATCGTCCACATCTGGTCTTCTGACTTTCAGGCAAATGATGACACCTGCAGCATTTAATGATTATTTAGAGTCCAAGTGATATCTGCGTCTCCTTTCTGCAGCTGCTCCTAAAGGACGTTGACTCGATCATCTACGTGGACTCGGATATTCTCTTCCTGCAGCCCGTTGACCATTTATGGACATTCCTGTCCCAGTTTGAACCTTCTCAGCTGGCTGCTGTGTCCCCAGAGCACGAGGAGCCTCGCATCGCCTGGTACAGCCGCTTCGCCCGGCACCCGTTTTACGGCAGGACAGGCATCAACTCTGGTGTCATGCTCATGAACATGACGAGGATGAGGAGCACTTTCTTCAAGGTGACAATCTGCGTTTTAATGCCGCAATACCGGTTTTTAGCCACAAGATGTCGCCCTCCTGCTGTGGTTGAACGACTGAACTACTGTAGTTGTGTGGATGTTTATGAAGCAGATCCATTTTTCTTCTGTATGTTTTTCAGCATTTTTCTCGTTCCACAATTTTTGTGTTATTTCAACAAATCATAAATCAAAATGTTCAGTTGTTTCAGGACAATCCTGCTATGGCTTTTGGTATTGGTATTTAGCTGTTTGAAACATTACATTTAGCCTTTTCTGACATTTCTTTTCTCGTAGAAAATGAGTGAGCTCATTTTCCATCCTTCAAATATTTAGATGTGTTTACAACCTTTTACAGCTCCATTCACATTTTGTTCTGCTTCAGCTTCTTTCAGCTTCCTTGTGCAAATTTTAACTTGTTTCAGCTACTTTCAGCTGTTTTGTGCTCCTTTTATAATTTTCTACGAACTACAACATTTTTGTGCTTCTTCTAACTTGTTTCAGCTCATTTCAACTTGTTATGCTCCTTTCGGCTTTTTCTCCTATTTCAGCAAGTATTTGGTTGTTTTATGCTGATTTTAGCTTTTTTGGCAAATTTCAAAAATTTTTGCCCTCATTTTTAAAAAAATTCAGCCTAATTCGGCAAAAATGTGCTCTCTCCACTTCCTTCTGGTAATTTAAGCATCTTTGTACCTTTTAGCTACTTTTCAGCTTTTTTTTTCTTTACTAATTTCAGCAATTTTCAGATAATTTCCACTTTTTTGTGCTAATTTCTGCTTTTTTCAGCCTAACTGAGCAAATATGTTCTTTCTGCTTTTTTCTGCTTGTTCTACCTTTTCAGTTAACTTTTTAACATTTTTAGCAAATTTCAGCTCTTTTCAGATAAATTCAAGTTCTTCATGTTAATTTCTGCAACTTTCAGCTTGTGTCCCTTTCAGCTTATATATAAATATTTTTTCTAGTTTCTGCTTTTTCTGTTCTTTCAGCTTTTTAATGCTAATTTTAGCTTTTTCTGCTTATTCCACATTTTTTAGCTTATTTAATTTCTTTACGATTCCTTCTAGTAGTTTAAGCTTCTTTATTGCCTTTTCAGCTACTGTATAGTACTTTTTAGCTTTTTTTGTGCTAAATTCAGCTTTTTTAGCTAATTTGCTATTTTTTAACTCATTTCTGCTTATTTTAACCTTATTCAGTAAATATGCAATCTTTCTGCTTTCTTCTGCTAATTTAGGCTCGTTCTTCCATTTCAGCTACATTTCAGAATGTTTTTAGCTACAGGTAATTTAAACTCATTGCTGCAGGAAATGCCATTTCTCTAGTTTGTGTTTTTCTTTTCTGCAGAACGACATGACTTCAGTGGGACTGCTCTGGGAGGAGCTGCTGATGCCTCTGCTCCAGAAATACAAACTGAACATAACCTGGGGAGACCAGGACCTTCTCAATATAATTTTCCACTATAACCCCGGTAAAGATGCTCTCCTTGAACTTTGCTTGTTGCACGTCAGCTTAATAAATTGGCAGAGTTTGTCGACGTCATTAACATTTTATAAACTTTTATTTTCAGACTTGGTGCTGGAGTTTTCCTGTAAGTGGAATTACCGCCCAGATCATTGCATCTACGGCAGCAACTGCGCCTCAGCTGAGGAGGATGGCGTTTACATTTTGCACGGAAACAGAGGAGTTTACCACGACTATAAGCAGCCAGCGTTTAGGGCGGTTTACGAGGCCATCAGAAAGGTTGGTGTCGGAGGTGTTGATGCACCAAAACATGCTTCACACAGCTCGACTGTTCAAATTCTCTCAGCGTGTTCATATTTAAGTCTGGTCACATTTTGTGAGCACGGTTTTTAGTTAACTCCCGTTTGTAACTTAAACTCTTAAGTTCTGGTAAATATCTCCTTTAGCCTTTTTACGCTTGTTGTATCCCTAACCAGTACTGAAAGAATGACTCTTATTTTGAAGAGCCTGTAATTTAAATGAAGTACAGGTAGTTCTCGGGTAACGACATTTTGTGGTTACGACGTTTCGTGGTTACGACGCATCTCCCATTTACTATGAACAGCCTTATTTCGAGTTACGCGGGTTTATGTTATAAACATCTTAATGCAGCGCCCGCAATGGCGAAAGAATACAGTATTGTACTGTACGCGGTAGGGGTGTAACGAGATCTCGTTGTACGAGATCTCGCGATATTAAACTCCCGCGATATCTCTCGTTGAGAGGTAACGTTGTCTCGCGAGATGCTAATGCTAATGCTAGCAGAGCCCCTAGCAAGTCAGCGTCACGGACAGCATGGCTTCGCCGGATGAAGTTGCTATAGAAGACGCCCCAACTACTGATGGAGGGTGCCGCAGACGCCTCTACATTGATGGAGGGTAACGGCGCTGCCGACCGTGTGAGATTATGTGATCTGTTTGGTATTTCTGGTACGGTTTTAAATTGGTTCAATTCTTATTTATCTAAT
>JBBPBX010000257.1:130494-141357 GCA_038048925.1 Garcialebias charrua
TATATATATATATATTATTAACTCATTTTCAAGAGAGACCTGTTTTAGGGAGCAGATGGTGGGGGTTAAGGGCCTTGCTCAAGGGCCTAGGGTGGGGCAAAAGAGGGTGGAGACAGGTGTGGATGTTTCATCTTTTTCCACTCACATTTTTTGATGTTGTCGGTTCGGGGCTTGAACCGGCGATCTTCCGATCACAGGCTCACCGTCTCCAACCTCTGCACCACCACTCCCCTCATGCCCCCTGGGTGTCTCCCTAGGGAAGTGCTTCGGGCATGTCCGACTGGGAGGAGAACCTGGGGAAGACCCAGGACACGCTGGAGAGATTATGCCTCTATGGCCTGGGAATGCCTTGGAATCCTCCCAGAAGAGCTGGAAGAGGTGGCTGTGGAGAGAGATGTCTGGGCCTCCCTGCTCAAGCTTCTGCCCCCGCAACCTGAATTTGGAATAAGCGGACGATAATGGGTGAATGGATGGATGGCTGTTTCTAAACTCCACACCCACTTCTCAGCTCTGTACAGAGAACAGCTGATCAGCTGAAGCAGGAAGTTTTCCTGCAGTATGGGTTGCACAAAGGTGCAGGAGGACGCTTTTTCTGCAGCTTTGGGCTACACAAATGTTCAACAGGTGAAACATAATTTTAAACAATTTATTTTAAATAAAAATTCCATGCCGATCGTGAGGCTTATACATTAATCAGCCCATTTTGTGTCATGTCCACTCTTATTTTGAAAAACCGCAATAGAGTGAGTCCACGATAAACGTACCACAAAGTAGCGACAGACTACTGTACTACCACACCATAGTTGGGTAGGTAGGGTGTCCCGGTCACCGTCATGACAACATTTTGAACCCTACATTTTTGGAATCCTCAGAATGTCAACTTGGCAGCACCTTTTTTTTTTCATTCTCATCGCCAACCTGTCCCAGGAAGTTCATTTGTTGGCCATTTTGAATCTACCATCATAATTCTGAAAATTGAAAAATCATTGAAAGATGTTTTTTCTGTGCTCAAAATACCTCTAAGTCACTTCCAACAACTCACTTAAACATGGTTTGGCCATAGTTGCTACAAAATGTAGTTATTGGGAAAATTCAATATGGCCACCATCCTCCATTTTGAAAATGTCACATTTTATCTCATCAAGTAAATATTATCTGACTGATGACATTGTATATGTTTTTGACTATGCCTAGTTCATTAGAATACTTTTTAAAGCTCTATATATAATCTTTGAGGCAATATACTGTAGCATGAAGCTGCACTGCTCTAATTATGACCCTCGACCCTTATTCATCTTTCAGACTCACCATGAATCATGTGCTTTAAAATTACTTCCGACTTCAATAATGTCTGATGTTTTTTTACACATTTCTCGTCAGGGACACAGAGTCAGCTACAGTCTGACAAAATAATGTTTACTGACCAACAACAACTTATTCACCCTTTAATAATCAGAATCAGTCACTGAAGTAGAATCTGTTCATTACAGTGAGTTTTATATCATAACACATGAATATTCATCTGAATGAAGAGAACAAAGTTGTCTTTGAAGTTTTATTACAAAAATAATCAAACTAAAATCAACAACAATAATAAACAAACAATAACAATGAATCAATCAAGGCTTAATTATCTTATCTAAGGCAAAGTTGACTCTTTGAGCAGGAATTATTTCAGTTTTATACGCGCATGAATTTAGACAAAGTTTGGCTATTTTAACAAATAGTTACTTTGGATTTTTGATAGAAATAAGTTGTTTAATCTGATCAGATAAAGTCATTTATCATCACTGCAAGCCAGGAAATGCTTTACCAAGTTGCATTAGCTTAAAATAGCATAACCAGACCAAGGCATCATTGTCACTAGGTTCTGCTCCTTTCCGGGTCAGCTTGAAGGCACCACTCGTCTTTCTGGGGTTCTCTGGTGGATCAGACCAGACACACCTCGCCAGGAACTGCCCAAGGGAGCTTACCATCACTGTGACTGCTTTAGGGGTCTGAGGGGAATAGCTGATGAGAAGGTGCAGTGTCCCTCAGTACCTTCTGCATGTTTGGACTTCAAGCCAAGAACGTGAGTCTTGCATTGGAAAAAGGCTTCATCTTCTGCAGTTATTTACTTCTAACAATTGTAACTGAGCGACAATTTTATTTGCTCAGGAGTTGAATGTTCTGTTCATAACTTTTATGGACAGAATTTCTAGGCGCAGCCAAGGTGTTGAGAGGATCCGTTTTGGTGGCCTTAGAATCGCTTCTCTGTTTTTTGCAGATGATGTGGTCCTATTGGCTTCATCAGATCGTGATCTACAGCTTTCGCTGGAGCGGTTTGCAGCCGAGTGTGATGCGGCCGGGATGAGGATCAGTTCCTCCAAATCCGAGGCCATGGTCTTGAGCCGGAAAAGGGTAGCATGCCCTCTCCGGGTCGGGGAGGAGGTCCTGCCCCAAGTGGAGGAGTTTAAGTATCTCGGGGTCTTGTTCACGAATGAGGGAAAACTGGAGCGTGAGATCGATAGGCGGATAGGTGCAGCGTCCGCAGTGAAGCGGGCGCTGTACCGGTCTGTCGTGGTGAAGAGAGAGCTGAGTCGAAAGGCAAAGCTCTCAATTTACCGATCGATCTACGTTCCCACCCTCATCTATGGTCATGAGCTTTGGGTTGTGACCGAAAGAACGAGATCTCGGATACAAGCGGCTGAAATGAGTTTTCTCCGCAGGGTGTCTGGACTCTCCCTTAGAGATAGGGTGAGAAGCTCAGTCATCCGGGAGGGACTCGGAGTAGAGCCGCTGCTTCTCCACATCGAGAGGAGCCAGTTGAGGTGGCTCGGGCATCTGGTTAGGATGCCTCCTGGACGCCTCCCTGGTGAGGTGTTCCGGGCATGTCCCACCGGGAGGAGACCCAGAGGAAGACCCAGGACACGCTGGAGGGACTATGTTTCTCGGCTGGCCTGGGAACGCCTTGGGATTCCCCCAGAGGAGCTGCTCCAAGTGGCTGGGGAGAGGGAAGTCTGGGCCTCCCTACTTAGGCTGCTACCCCCGCGACCCGACCCCGGATAAGCGGACGAAAATGGATGGATGGATGGAGTTGAACGAGTGGACCTTGGTGTGACCTCACGGATGTGGTCCACAGACGAACCATCTTCTGGTTCGGGGCCGGAGACGATCTGCTCAGTCCGGGGGTCCAAGGCGAACTGCCTTTTACACAAAAGATCTTTGTGTAAAACAACAGCTCTGAGGATATAGTTTAGACTACTCTCAGGAACATTGTGACTCCCCTCTGAAGAAAACAGCTTCAGCTCAAAGACTGCCCACGACAGGTGTCTCTGAAGGAATAATCACTTTCTGTAAAACAGAACAGAGAAATATGTTATCCACATTGTAATGTTTTACATGATTTCATTATAATGATTGAAAACAATCAAAATTATTCATGTTCACACTTGTTAATCAAATAAAACAATCTTCATTAATGATTTGTTTTTCTTTCTTAGAAACCGGAAGAATAAGATAAATATTTGTCAGACTGTAGCTGACTCTGTGTCCCTGATGAGAAATGTGTAGAAAAACATCAGACATTATTGAAGTTAGAGGTAATTTTAAAGCACACGATTCATGGTGAGTCTGAAAGATGAATAAGGGTCGAGGTTCATAATAAGAGCAGTGCAGCTTCATGCTACAATACTGTAAGTGCTTATTTTCATTGTGGCCACTGGCCACCATATCATGCCATCTGTTTCATTTCATCTTGTCAGTATTTTTAGATGTACATTGTCTTGGTGTCTAAAATACCCATATATTAAAACTACATAATAAAATTGAAAATGTTACTGATAATATAATCATATATAAGGATTATAGCATGTTCATATAGTAGATTGCTGTATAAATGGGCTTTAAATTTGATATTCTTGTTTGAGGAAATTGTATAGGACTAAATACTATGATCTTTATCCACATTAAAATAGTGCATGTACAGTAGAATCATAACCAAATCTCTAAAAGGGATTTGGTTCTGGTAAAATTCTTGAGAACTTGTGAAATGCTTCCTGTTATTACCTCAGAATATTGTGTACCGGTAACTACAGTTGGTAATCAGATCTCCTTTAGATGTGTTTTTTCTGTTTTAGGTGGAGTTGGAGCTGAGAGCCCAGGTGAAACGATTTGTCAACCTGACAGGTCACCTGCCTCACCACATGGATGGACACCAACATGTTCATGTACTGCCAGGTAACCCATAAAACAAAACAAAATTAAATTATAATAAAAATATATTTTCAGTGAATTGCAGCATGAATGCTGAGTGTTAAAATGAAAAAAAAAATTATGACGCTAAACTGTGTTGTTTAAGTTAAAACAAGCAGTGCAAAGGTTAAAAGGAACCAATTAGGAGCTAAAACGTGAAAGCAAAAAAACACAACCTCAAATGAGTAAAACTTTACTGTACATTAGTAAAACCTTTAGCCTAAGGCCCGGCGGTTCCCAAACTTTGTTCAGATACCTCTTCAGACATCTGCCCTCTAGCCATGTACTCTCCCTCTAAAATATGTTCGTAAACACTGCACATATCAAATAAAATCTTAAACAACTGTTAATTTTTTTGCACCAAATTTTATTTATTAATAAATGTCAGCATTAATAAGAAACACGTTTAATTCAGTTCAATTCAGTTTATTTATATAGCGCCAAATGACAACAATGTTGTCTCAGGGCACTTTACAGAAACATTCACATACATTCTCTATCTAAGGAAGCCAGCAAACTCATTTATAGGCTGAATTATCCAAACATTTAGTCTGTGTAGAATGTATGTACTGCAAAACATTTTATATTTCATTCATACAACCTTTATTTTTACAAGCTAGTCTCACTGAACCACAAGGACTCGTTTACAAGAGAGACCTGTTTCAGACAACATATAAAGTACAGACAACAATAACAGTAGACAATGACAACAATAAAGTACAGTAAAAATGCAGTTAAAATAAGATTACTTATTCTACGTAGAGTCACGTGAGCACGGCGAACAAGATGGCAGCTGGCTAGGAATTCTCCGCTTCCCAATGTGATACTTTGTTGGATATTCCAGGTGGGGGGCTTCTACTTTGTGCCATTCTCCTTCTGTTGCGTTGCGCAAATATTTATGTCCTTTTTGGAAGTAAAAGAAGCCATTTAATCCCACGATGGCTGCCTCAAAACCGAAGGGCGCAGGCCGTGTGTCCACCCGCAGCAGCCCACAACATGGAGACGAACACGATGACGCAACTCCCAACTTGGCAACTTTATTTACTGAAGTTGCTAAAATGAGTAATATGCTACAAAGTGTGGCTGTGGATGTTACAACAATTAAGCAGACAACGTCTGAATTGAGCACAACACTAGCTGTGTTTCCATCCATTTTCATTTCGAATTTCGAGCTAATTTTTGAAATCTCGCAAATATGTAAATACAAATTAATGCGGATCAGAAGTGTTTCCATCAACTGGCTTGAATCGCATCTACCGGGCCACGCACAGCGTCATTACGTCAGACGTCAGCACTGCGCATGTCTACAGTAAACAGGAAGTAGCGGTTGAAAACAGAACCCGGCCACACATCTCGTCAAAATGGAGAGAATATTTCAGGTATGTGTTGCTATCGGGCAAGTTGTATTTATTCTGTCATGCCAACTAGTTTTAGCGATGTTACATGTTGTCCGGAGCGGAAACAGCTGAACGTCACGTGACGTGAATGTTCGCTACGGCAGAACTGAGTCGGCAAATCTGTTTCCATCTGTCGTTTTGCGCATCTGCTCATTTTCGAAGATCCCAAAAACCACCTCAAGCGAGCGTATAAACTTTTTGGCGAATTTGAGGAAGTAAATTCGGATTTTGCCGTTTCCATTAAGCTTTTCTGCTGCGATACTTCAAAATGCGCAGCTAGAAACCTTGATGGAAACACGGCTACTGGCTGCAATGCAGGAGAGGCTGACGGAAGCTGAGACGCGCGTCTCGCGCCTGGAGGACACCTCGGAGCGGCTGCGCGCTACGGACACTGAGAGAAGAAAGCTGCTGGAAGTTCTGAGGGATCGTGTTCAAGCCCTTGAAAATCACAGTAATAATAATAATAATAATAATTGTCTAATCTTGTCATCTGCGTATGTTTCCCATACACAGACGAAATTCGTCTCTGCATTTAACCCAACCACCTACCAGGTGGTGCAGTGAGCAGCCATAGAAGGCGCTCGGGGAGCTGGAGAAATAGGTGTGCACTCATAGACACCCCAAGGTGTGTAGTGGCCGGGACGCGAACCCGCGTCCTTCGGGTCCCAAGTCAAACGCCCTAACCACTACACCAGAGGAATAATGTGAGAATTATTGGGCTAAAAGAGACTGTTGGCAACGATTGGACACTTTTGAGCTGCGTTAAGAACATGCTGGTGGAAGGGCTGGGGCTGCAGGATGATGCAGAGTTTGAGATTGAACGAGCCCACCGGGCTTTTGCACCGCAGTCCGACCCAAACCGACCTCCGAGGCCGGTGCTTGTTCGTTTCCTGAGGCAGTCGGCGAGGGATAAAGTAATTGCTGCAGCTAAGGAGAAGCGCGGCTTCGAGTGGCGTGGATGTTGACTGTCTGTGTTTCCTGACATGACCAAAGAGCTGGCGGAGAAGAGGAAGGCGTTCACAGCTGTGAAACGGAAGCTGCAGGAGCGCAGCGTTAAATACACCCTGGCGTTCCCTGCGACTCTGCGCGTGAGATGGAAGGGCAAAAATATAAGTTTCAGCTCGGCGGGGGCAGCAGAAAAGTTCTTCAACGAGGAGGAGGAGGAGGAGGAGAACGAGCAGGAGGAGAACTCAAATACGACAGCCTGATGTTTTTATCAGGAGTTTCCCACAGGATGCTGTGTTTGACTGAGGGGAGGGAGACCCACCACCACCCTCATCAGAAAGGAGTAAAGAGGAGGAGAGCAGAGCTCCACGGACCAGATAAGATTTAGTTTTAGGTTTATTTTTCCCCACTGAGTTGCATTAGGCAGCTCAAATAGGGTTGATTTTAAGTTTTAGGTTGTTTTTTTGTTTTCATCGTTCTTTGTTTACATACTGGATGTTCTTTTTTTTCCAGGTAAACTGTTTTATTTTTGGCTGGTTGCACTCACATGTCAGGTCCTCACCCCAGGGAACAGGGATTTAAAGATGTTCAAAATGTATGTTTACAGCTGTAAAAAGTAATAATTTGTAATCTGTAATGACTGGGAAATATGTAAAATTTATATCTTGGAATATTGAATCCAAGATGGTGGAAAGGAGTTAGACGCTTCGTCAGAGTTTCTCCCAAAACTTGCAGAAAAACGGCATTTTTAACAACTTTTGGTATTCAGTAGCAATGCCAAATACTGTAATCACTCGGCGACAAAAAAAAGGTTACTACCACTCCTCAGAATTCACCTAAGAAAACCAGCATCACAAGAAAAAGCAAAATGGAGCAAGAACTACTCAACGTCGTGAAAGAGGAGCTAATGAAAGCTATTCACGAACAAGGAGCTTCCATCCAGAGGTCTCTGGAAAAGTCGATGGATGAGCTCAAAAGGTCAGTTGAATTTATTTCTGCTGACTTGCAAGAAATTAAAGGAACTTTACATATCACTGTGAAGAGAGTGGATGCTGCTGAAGAGAAAATTAAAATGCTGGAGAACAAAGTTGCCGAATTGTCACGCGACAAACGCCGCTGTAACCTACGCCTGCGTGGTGTGAGTGAGGCTGAGGGTGAAGATGTGAGGAGAAAAGTGGTAGAAATCTGCGAGAACATAGCTCCAAGCCACAAAGAGAAGTTTGCTGAAGTGATAGACTCAGTACACAGGCTTGGAAGAATAAACACAGCTGCGCCGCAGCGCTACTCGAGGGATATCCTCCCACAGACCAAAAAACATGCTTGTTAGGCTGATTGGCGACTCTAAATTGACCCTAGGTGTGAGTGTGAGAGTGGATGGTTGTTTGGTGTGAGTGAGACAGGTCCCTCTTGTAAATGAGTCCCCGTGACTCAACGAGGCTAGCCTGTATAAATAAAGGTTGAATGAATGAATGAATGAATATCATCATCCAGTTCTCCACGAGGCACTACAGGGAAGTAGTGTGGAAGATGTCGAAGAATGCTGAATGATGCGCGTAGGCAAGGGGGGTTCGGGGGGTTCGAACGAACCGCCCACTTTTAAAGGAGAAGTTGACAATGCTAAACTAATGTGGCTGGATAGCTCAACTGATAAAGCGTCTGCCTTCAGTCCCAAAGCTCGTGGGATCAAGTCCTGCTTGGTACATAGTTTTTTTTATTTTTTTTATTCATTCCAAATTAAAAAAGCACAAGAAAACTATTTACAAAACAGCAAGGAATAAAACAATGCATTAAATGAAAATCTTATCTGCCCCTTCTCAAACTATTTTTTTTTTCAAACACTCGATTCAAACAACTAATTTTACATTTGTCTTTTATTGGATAAAAAAAGTAGTTAATATGCCTGTGAAGAAAGAAGAATGTGTTAACCACAGGCTGTGGTTAACACATTCTTCTTTTTTTATCCAATAAAAGAGTGTTTGAAAAAAAAATAGTTTGAGAAGGGGCAGATAAGATTATTTTCTTCGTCTGATTCCTTTCATTTAATGCATTGTTTTATTCCTTGCTGTTTTGTAAATAGTTTTCTTGTGCTTTTTTAATCTGGAATGAATAAAAAAAATTAAAAAAACGTTGTACCATGCGGGACTTGATCCCACGAGCTTTGGGACTGAAGGCAGGCGCTTTATCAGTTGAGCTATCCAGGCACATTAGTTTAGCATTGTCAACTTCTCCTTTAAAACGAACCGCCCCCCACAAAATTCTGGCTACGCCCATGTGAATACATGACCCAGAGGAAGCTGCGCTTCATGGAGGACCTGCCATCGGAGGATCAAGAGAAAAGAAAAAGGCTGTGGCCCATCATCAAAAAGGCACGTGAGGAGAAGAAGCGGGCCTACTTCGTTGGGGGAAGGGCCTTTGTGGAGAATAATGAAATTTTCTAACAGTTGTTCTGAAAATGGAGAATACTCTATGATTAATTCAATCTAAGGCCCTGTTTACACGGACACTGTGAGGGGGAAACGAAAGTTTTGGGTATGTTAATTAGATCAAAAGTTTTGCGTTGACACGGATCTGCTCGAATCTGCTCGAATCTCCCCCCCCTCATTAATGCGCTGTAGTTACCATGCCGGGTCGTTAGATGGCGCTGCGTATTTTGTAACTTCACCTAATGCGCATGCGTGACGACTCTTGACCCCTGTGTGTGTCTTCGAGCGTAAACAAGTATGGCTGGCGGTAAAACTTTTGTGTGGACTGATGATGAGGTCAGTTTATTATTGAATGTAACGCTAAGTTACAAAACTAACAAAAGTCAGGAGAATGTGGACTGGGAGTCGTGTCAGTCCAAGTATTAGGATATTTTTGAGACGTACGTGGAGCAATATCCTCTGCCCGGGACTGCTGAAGGGCAAGATTTTCCTCATGATAAAGCCGTGTTGACTCGAGCCCAGGTAACAAGTAAGCTCAAAGCTGTTTGCAGCAAATACAGACAAGCTGTAGACTCTGGGCGTCGAAGTGGGCATGGACGAGTCGTCCTGTTATACTTTGAATTATGTGAGGAGATTTGGGGAGGCTCTCCGGCAACTACAGCAATGAAAAGCGGATTCGAGTCGTCGGATTTGGCGCCAAGAGAGACAGCTACGTCGTCAGACTCGACATCTGGCTCGACATCTATGGAAAGCCAGGTGTGCCAAAGACTCGTGAAAATTACATGCTACATCGACACGTTAATGACGTGTAAACAACGCGTTGACAACGCGAAAAAATTCGCCTCGAAAAATGACGCGTAAACGACGCGTTAACAACGTGTAAACAACGCGTTAACAACGCGTTAATTACGTGTCATTGACGCGTCGAAATTTCACACGTATTTGACGCGTTATCAACGTGTCAACAACGTGTAAAGAACGCGTTGTTTGCGCCTTCTTTTAGGCGCAAATTCGTTTGTTTATGTCCCTCTTGGGTAACTTCACTTCCTGACGGCTTCATTCGCGTCTCTTCTCATTGGCTGTCAGGTCCAGGGCTAAACCACTTCAGCAAAACAGAGGGGTGATTCCGAGCGAGGTCCAGGGCTAAACCACTTTAACAGAGAGAGGTAAACAAACGGAGAAACTACATTTCTTTAACTATGTTCATCGTATCGTTGATTCCTGGTCCCCTGCTCCGACAAGCAAACTAACAAGGGATTTAAATTGCATATCTCAAGTTTCCTGCACAACTACGAGGGTAAGTAACGTTAGTTTGATCGCGTTGTGTTGTTGCTACCTGTTAGCGGCTAACGTTAGCCTATTAGCAACGCAATCTTTTTTTTGTGTACTCACGTTATAGAAACAGATTTTCCACACTTAAACAAAACGGCTCATATTTTGTGATCCTTCTACTAACATGCTGCTCTTCTCAGTTTCATGCAAAAATCAGGACCCAGAAAGCAGAAAAACCTCAGTTTGTGTAGGGTGAAGCTAGGATTGTTCAGATGACAGTTTTAAGATTGTTGGTTCAGTAACCCCACGTTCCTATTATTAATGGGGAGTTAGCTAAGATGGTAATTAATTATTAAATAAAAATAGGATGGAATTGACTACACTTTACGAATATGTAAACAGTTGAGAACAGAAAAACTATGAGCAAAGTGACGTGACTTGTGGCTGGTGAGAATCAATCGCATGGATTTCACCCCATCCAAATATTAAAGAGTATGTTCAGAGCACTTAAAAAATTGTGAGTGTTGTTAAAAACACAGAGAAATTGTAAAATGTAAATGAACAGTCAAAGTTAGCTGAACGCTGAGTAATCA
>JBBPBX010000258.1:0-11348 GCA_038048925.1 Garcialebias charrua
ACCTCAAGGGAACCCCCTACTGTTAAGGTGTGATCTTTCAATTTACATGTATGTGTTACAAACCCCCTTCTGTTAAGCTGTGATGTGTTGTTTTGTCAATTTAAATAGAATAGGCATGTTATCTCAGGTATGGTGTGGGGTTATTTCAGTTTCCAATTTCATATGTTGGTGCGTGGCTTGTCAGCCTGTATAAAACTTCTCGGTCTCACAGCTTCCTTTCATTCAGAATTGAAAAAGACTTCTGGACAGAAGTCGAAACGTTTTCTGCAACAAATAAAGTCCAGTTGATCCTGTATTGAACGCCTTTTTTGATTTTGTCTGTTTTTATCAACGCTGTCCCTGCAGCATAACAATAATATGCTCATATCTAAGGGCACAGTGCTTAAACAGCTTAAAGGAGTCAAACAGAATAAAAGTCCAGGCCCTGATGGTATTGGAGGGCGGGTTCTCAAAACCTGTGCAGAGCAATTAGCAGATATTCTCTGCCACATTTTTAATAAATCCTTAGAGCTCTGCAAAGTGCCTAACATCTGGAAATCATCCATCATTGTTCCCGTACCCAAAGTTAGATCTCCTAAGGAGCTCAATGATTTCAGACCGATAGCGCTAACTTCACTTGTTATGAAATCCTTTGAGGGAATTGTAAAACAAGAACTTTTGACCCACACTCAGCCATTGCTGGATCCACTCCAGTTTGCTTACAGAGCAGGAAGAGGGGTGGACGATGCTATTGCATCATTACTTAACATTACACTCACTCATCTGGAAGGTGTAAATAATATGGTGCGGATGCTTTTTATTGATTTTTCCTCGGCTTTTAATTCCATCCAACCCCATATATTGGCAAAGAGATTAAAAGAATGTAATGTGGATATATCCCTGATTGTGTGGCTAATTGATTTTTTAACAAACAGGTCACAACGGGTCAAAATAAATGGCACATTGTCCGATGCTGTGGTGTCCTCCACAGGTGCACCTCAGGGTTGCATTTTATCACCCTTGTTGTTTGTTCTTTATACGAACACGTGCCAAAGTCTTCATGTGAATCATCACATTATAAAGTTTGCTGATGACTCAGTTATTGTGTCTCTGTTAAATGGAAATGTTCCGACAGGCCATGATAATGTTCTGCAGGACTTTTTGGTGTGGTGCCAGTCATCCTTCCTGCACATAAATGCATCAAAAACTAAAGTGATGAGCATAGACTTCAGGAAGTCCTCTGCCCCTCTCCCTCCTGTTACCATAAATGGTCAGGTAGTGGAAGAGGTGCAACAATACAAATATCTGGGCGTAATGATGGACAATAAATTAACATTTGAGTCCCAGTCAGATGCAATCTGTCGGAAAGCCCACCAAAGGATGCATTTCCTCAGGAAGCTAAGGAGTTTAAATATTGATTGCATTTTTATGAAAATGTTTTACAGCTGCTTTATTGAATCTGTTCTGACTTTTTCATTTCTCTGCTGGTTTGGGATGTTGAATTTGAAAAACCGTAATCGCTTACAGGGTGTCATCAAAGAATGCGGGAAAATAATAGGGACTCAAATGAACAACATCATGGATCTATTTAAATCAAGATCTACATCAAAAGCTAAAAAAAATTTGGCAGATCCCACTCATCCTCTACATGCTCAGTTCAATCTTTTGCCTTCAGGCAGAAGATATGGCCTACCTAAATGCAGAACGAACAGATTAAAAAACTCCTTCATCCCCTCAGCTATTGGATTTTTAAACAAAAACTAGGTTTTAAGCTTATCTCCTTTTACATATTTTTATCTTGGAAATCTTAACTTCATGTTTTTAAGGATGAATAGTTTGCTTTTATTATGCTGTACCTTTTTAGTAATGTTTTATGTATTTTGTTTTGATGGTACTTTTTATTCTGTTTTATAGCTGTATGAATGTGCTGGCTGTCTCACCACCTCTACCTGTTGTAGATGAATTGCCCCTTGGGGACTAATAAAGTGAACTAGAACTTGAGAAGAGAATCAGGACATCAAGGGATGTCTCACAGCTTCAGCTCTGCAGCACGGAGCAGAAATGAACTTCTTGATCAACTACACTGAAACAACTGAACATAGAAGTTATAAAATAACTAAAAAAAACTTTTAACACTTTTATATTTTGTCATTATGATGATTTTATGATGTGACATACTTTGAATTTTAAGTTGGAAGACAAAAGTTGATGGGTGCAGCTGAACAGCAAAGGGTTAACCTTCACAAAACTGCAGCAGGATGTGGGCGTGGCAGAGAAGAAGATCAGCTGATCAGCTGCAGGAGTGAGCCTCTCCCTGCACTTGTGGGTTGCACACATGGTGCAAAAACATTAAAAATTATTTATTTTAAAGAAACAATTCATGACTCCTCCATCAATCAGTCAGTTGTGTCATGTCCACTCTTACTTTGAAAAACCACGATAGAGCAAATCTGTGATAAACGAACTGTGAAGTAGCGAGGGACTGCTGTATTCATATCTATAGATGTTCCCAAAGCCATGTAATTAAGACAGATGTGTGTGTGTTTGTGTGTGTTTGTTTGTTTCAGGTAATAATGTGGGGACCAATTTTGCACACAAACAATCCTACACTGTGGGAACCAACTGCTCTTTATGCGGACCAAAGCCAGGTCCCCATAAGGATAAGTCTCATTGGGGGGTTTAGGAGTTAGGTTTATGACTAAGGTGAATTAAAGTAAATTACGGTACAAATAAAGTCCAGTTGTTTGTATTGAACTTTTTTTGAATGACTAAGGTGTGAGTTGTGGATGGGTTAGGTTTAGTAATGGTTGGTTTTAAGGTAAGGGTCAGGGTTAGGCTATAGAAATTAATGGAAATCAATGCAAAGTCCCCACAAAGTACATTTACAAGAACATGCATGTGTGTGTCCACGTGTTTGAGTTATATTTTCTCTGCTGACAGCCTTTCTGTCTTTGCAGCCTTTGCCAGCCTCCCTAATCTGATCGAGCACCTGTCGGAGAACTACAAGTACTGGAGGAACATGGATGACATGAAGTGTAAAAGTCTGCATCTTCCTCCTTCCTCTTGACCTTCTCCTCTTCTCCTCCAACGTTCAGATCAGGGTTGGACGCTGCATCGGCCCGGCGTTGAACAGTTCCCTCACAGTGATGTGCCCTCTCAGTTGGCTTTGGACACATCTGGAAAAATCTGACATCTGGGGGAAAAATACATAACTGACCAAATCCCAGCCAATTTCCTTGTTGACTTTAACTAGATGTTGTGTTCTGCCAGAGAAGGAAGGCCACATCGACTGCCAGGGGCCTCTGTGGCACTGAAGGCTCACGTGACAATCGTTACCCAACAGTGTAGTGTAACAGAAGCCTGCACTTTAAGATTACCAATACATTTTGACTTCCATTTTGCTTTTCATATTTATTTTTCTTTAAACAAACGGTTGTAGGAGGAATGTTGCAACAGAGGAGCAACAACAGCCAGGCACGATTGACTCCAAGTATCTGGAGTGACTGAGCTTTACGGTTAATGTGAGGTCACATCTTCAAACGTCCTGTCCTAATGGCAAACCTGAGAAGGTGCT
Organism: Garcialebias charrua; assembly: GCA_038048925.1. Lineage (NCBI taxonomy): Eukaryota > Metazoa > Chordata > Actinopteri > Cyprinodontiformes > Rivulidae > Garcialebias > Garcialebias charrua. The sequence goes on from JBBPBX010000258.1 coordinate 3,554, forward strand.
CAGCTTGAGTTGTTCTTTCTAAAACAACCGTACGGCACAAGAATGTGTCAGGGACCAAATTCTAAGCAACTCCTGCCCATAATGGTCGTGTGCTACGATGCCAGGCCCATACCCGGAGCTAACTGAGAACTGCAGACACTGGTCAGAGTCTGGAGCCCACGTCTTTCAGAGAGGTACTCTACGTTCACTTTGGTTTAGTTGAACATGAAACTTGTTTAAATGTTATTTTTATATCCCATCGTTGTTATGGTCTTGAAGCCAGGCCACCTCAAATTGCGAGCTCATCTAGGATCTGATCCTGGGACATCTCACACCCGAAGCGAGAATCGCTCCTAGCAACAAGGATAGTTTAGGAAACAGGCAACCTGCAAAGACACCCAGGGTGTAGATTTCCTACCTGTCCTGACAAAAGGCAGTGTTTTGTGGAGATTGCAGGGTTGTCCGTTTATGTAGCTTATAACAAATGAATATCTCAGCCCTGTATTGTAGTTTCTCGTGAGGCAGTCTTTTTACACCGTGAAGCAGCTGAGGATGATGTGAACTGTCAGGGTTGCACTGAATGAGAGCTGTTTAGCCATTAAATGTTTGTTAGCCTTGCAACACTAAATGTAGACAGCCAAAAGAAGAAGCAAGTCTGGTGTAGCCGCACATTTATGCATTCGTCCGTCTATTATTTTTTTATTTTTTTTATCTGCTCTTCCGTGCAGGGTCACGGGGAAATGGCACTTATCTCCAAAATCATTGGGTGCAAGGAAGGTAGTCCCTGGACAGGTCTCCAGTCCATCACAGGGACACATAGAGGCCAACGAGACAAACATGAACACCTTTAGACATACTAATTAACATAAAGGTAGTGTAATTGTGCAAAAACAAACAACTGATCAACTAATTATTGTCGCAGACGTCCGGAACCTGTCTGAAGAGCTGGGAACTGTCTTCTGACAGAAAACATGTTCAGGTCTAAAAACCACATTGCTGATAAAAAAAAAAATGTAATGGTCAAAAATCAGCCTGTCTCCACTTCAAGCATACATTCCAGTAAATGAAACCATAAATGTGGAGACAGCTTCCAAAATAAGTCCTGGTTTTTAATAACTGGCTGAACAAAAGGCAGACTCTATGGTTGCAAACATTCAGAATTCAACGATGCTGCGACAGAAAACTTTAACTTTGTTTTTAACCACGTTGAGTCAAGTTGGAGTTGCTACACTTCCAACCCAGCGAGATGCTCCATCAACATGTATGTTTCTGGCCTGTGGTAGAAAGCCCACGTGCACGAGGAGCACAAGAAATCTTTACACATTAAAGCTGCAACCAGATTAGAACCTGCAACTCTTTAGCTGCGAGGTGACGACTCTAAATGTACCCACAGTAAATCTATGGGGTGATTCCATGTGGAGCAGTACTGATGGTGGACAAAGCTGGACTTCACAGAAGCTGTCTGTCTGTCTGCTCCTTCTGCTAACCAGCCAAACACAGCTCTTCTGGCTCAACAGTTTATACCAGGGGTCTGCAACCTGCGGCTCAAGAGCCACATGTGGCTCTTTGATCCCTTTGCAGCGGCTCTTTCAACAAAGTAACATGAAACTGGATTTTATTGGTCATTATACAAACAACAAAAAAGTACTAGTTTTAGCTGTTTTCCTGTAATTTCTTTTGCAAATACTCTTCAACACTTTGCTTTATTTCTATACTTACCGTATTTTTTCGGACAATAAGGTGCACCTTATTATAAGGCGCTTAAGCAAAACAAGTTCATTTTGACAAATTTTTGAGTGCCGTGTACCACATAAAATCAGTTCGAGGTCAGTAAGCACAAATTAATACATAAGGTGCACCGGATTATAAGGCTCACTGTCCATTTTTGAATCAATTAACGGATTTTAAGTGTGCCTTATAGTCAGAAAAATACGGTAATTATCTTTCTACAATTAAAAAAAATCTCATAAGTCTGCACAGTTCATAGTTTATTTAATTATTTAATGATAAAANTTATTATAAGGCGCTTAAGCAAAACAAGTTCATTTTGACAAATTTTTGAGTGCCGTGTACCACATAAAATCAGTTCGAGGTCAGTAAGCACAACTAGAATTAATACATAAGGTGCACCGGATTATAAGGCTCACTGTCCATTTTTGAAACAATTAAAGGATTTTAAGTGTGCCTTATAGTCCGAAAAATACGGTAATTATTTTTCTACAATAAAAAAAATCACATAAGTCTGCACAGTTCATAGTTTATTTAATTATTTAATGAAAAAACTACCCCCCACCACCACACACACACACACAAGACTCTGGTCTTTTCATTTGTCTTAAATTGTAAACATATCAATAAATGTTAGAAATCATTAGATATTTTTTGCTTTAGAATGCCACTAGCCTGGCCCTCGCCTTCCTGCACAGCTCCGCTCAATTCTCATTTCCCTTCACTGCACAGCGAAGTGAAGGACAAGGGTCTGGTTTTAACCAGGCTAGAATGCCACCCCTACTGGCCACAAAAGTCTCCTTAAACAAACCTAAAGTGGCCCATGGGCCACCAGTTGATAATCACAGGATATTGCGGCTCTGGACATGTTTAATGTAGTGACTGAAGGTGTAAAATGGCTCTTTTGACCATAAAGGTTGCAGACCCCTGGTTTATACAAAGCTTTTGTGTTGTTGGTTTAGGTTGGTGTGTGTGTGCCCTCTGGTGGTATTAAAGAAGCCATGCACAACAAAATCAAAAAAGGCGTTCAATACAGGATCAACTGGACTTTATTTGTTGCAGAAAACGTTTCGACTTCTGTCCAGAAGTCTTTTTCAATTCTGAATGAATGGAAGCTGTGAGAACGAGAAGTTTTATACAAGCCACGCACCAACATATGAAATTGGAAACTGAAATAACACCACAAAATACCTAACATGCCCATTCTATTTAAATTGACAAAACAACACATCACACCTTAACAGAAGGGGGTTTGTAACACATACATGTAAATTGAAAGATCACACCTTAACAGTAGGAGGTTCCCTTGAGGTCTCTGGTAGAAGACACAAAACTGTATGTAAATTGACAAAAAACACCTCCCAAACAACAACAGAGGCTACTCAGAGAACTTTGTTAGTCTAATTTACAGACAAGACATCCCTGCTCCCATCCAGTGTAAAACGTTTCGGAATCAAATCCAAAACTGAGTTATAAGTCTTTTTTTTTCTTTTTTTAACAAAGTTCTCTGAGTAGCCTCTGTTGTTGTTTGGGAGGTGTTTTTTGTCAATTTACATACAGTTTTGTGTCTTCTACCAGAGACCTCAAGGGAACCTCCTACTGTTAAGGTGTGATCTTTCAATTTACATGTATGTGTTACAAACCCCCTTCTGTTAAGGTGTGATGTGTTGTTTTGTCAATTTAAATAGAATGGGCATGTTAGGTATTTTGTGGTGTTATTTCAGTTTCCAATTTCATATGTTGGTGCGTGGCTTGTATAAAACTTCTCGTTCTCACAGCTTCCATTCATTCAGAATTGAAAAAGACTTCTGGACAGAAGTCGAAACGTTTTCTGCAACAAATAAAGTCCAGTTGATCCTGTATTGAACGCCTTTTTTGATTTTATCATGTCCTGGACGACTGAGAATCTTCAGCAGCACATGCACAACAAATCATCTGATAAATCAGTCCAGTTGTGAATGTAATCAAGATCGATCGAAGTCACTTTTTGTGTTTGTGCTTTCAGAAGCAGAAACTAAAGACTTTTGCTTACCAGCATCTCTCAGGTCACATAGGAGTGAAGCAGAACTAAAGCCAACAGAATGGTGATGGAGTTAATCAGAGGTTAACATATAAAATGCTGTGAGATCACGTTTTGGTGTTTTCCCAGTTCCCATGCTGACTGGGAACACCTGAGGAACTGTAGCTCTGTGACACATGACAGAGAGAGCTCCTGTCAGGTGCCTTGTTTCTCGCTTGTCTTCACAGAAACATGTTTTTGTTCAAGAAAATTACAAGACAAGCCACGGGAGCCGTGGGTTTTGAAAGAACAAATGTATCTGTTGCTTCATGGTTCTTCTCTCTGATCCTGTGTGGGCGTGAAGCGATTTGTCTTTTTACAGACGAGCTGCATCAGGCCGGTCAAACACGAACTCATGTTGGCCTACGAGTTTCATCTAGGGCTACACAATATATTAAACATTTACTGTAACTTCAACATCAGTGTATGCAGTATTTATATTGCAAGGCGTGCAAATGTTTAATTCAGCTCAGTTTCTTTATACAGCGTCAGTTCCCAACAAAAGTCATCTCGTCTCTTGTCATGGGGTCTTTATTTAAATCTCACCATAATGATGGCAAATGATTGAAGCCCACTTGTTCTGTCATTATGATATTCACAACCCTCTCCACAAGGGGAGAACAGCTCCATCAGATTACAAACTATATATTTTTTGACTGCATTTATTTTCAGCTATATTGAAATTATTTGCATACTGCTGTTGCACACACTGGTAAATATGCTTTATATATTGTGCAGCCTTAATTAGAGCTCAATGACGAAGACAATAAAGATGTTCACATTATGTTCCCTGTATTTACAGTTCTGTAGTGATGTTATGAAGCTTTTAAGAAATGCCTTAATCGTCTTAATGTTCTGATGTGCTTTTGTTGCAATCCACTTTAATCTACCTAGTCTTTCCCATACACACTTTGCTTATATTGCTTTGCTTTTTTTATGTATTTTGCAGAAGGATGTTTGTTCTGGATGAAAAACATTGCTAAAGATTTCTAAAATACCTATTTAAAAAAAAATGAAGAATTAAAATTGTGACTTGGAACCACGTCTTCAACTCTAAATTTTTCATGGCTGCTTTTAGTCAACATGAGAAGATATTTTGCTAGTGTGTAACAAAGATTTTTTTATTCATGAAGATATTTTGAATGCTGCATTTTTACACAGCAGACAGCCATAAGCATCAGTGACTGGACTATTGTTTTGTTGAAAAGACAGCCAGTCTCTTTAAATGAATAGTTTGGTGACTTGTGAAGCCATGTTCTGCGAAATATTAAAACGTTCCTTATCAGTCGTGACAAATGTTGTTAAGCACGGAGTGTAGAGAAAAAGGCAAGTCAAAGTCAAAAGTCAAAGTCAACTTTATTGTCAGAACTGCAATATGTACAGGACATACACAGGACCGAAATTGCGTTTCTCTCAGTCCCTCGGTGCAACAGTAACCATCTAAACACTAAACACTAAAACATTTAATAAACATAAGCATAAAATAGTAAAAAAGTGTAACACTGTCCTGAGTTTTTTCATAATAGTATAAAAGTATGAAAATTTACACCAACACTGAAACACCAAACACCCCTAAAACACCAAACACCCAATGAACATAAGCATAAAATGAAATAATAAAAGTGTAATACTGTCCTGAGTTTTTGCATAGTAGTATGAAAAGTATAAAAACGTAAATCTATAAAATAAACTGAAGTTTCTAGCGTTGACATTTGCAAAGAGTGGCACAGCAGCATATAAGTTAATGTACACAGTATATGTATGAGGTAGTTGATGTTGGTATAGAGGCAAAGTGGCATATGAAGTAAGGCACATAAGGCACATTTGGCATCCTTAGATAAGGCTAGTCAGAGAATGCTGTATATGTATCTGCAGTAGTGTAGATAAAAGTAGTGTAAATGTATACATCCAGGCACTGCTAGAGGCTAGCCAAATGAGGCCCTGTGGGTCATCACTTTACAAACTTATAAATTATTTCTTTCTCAAACATGACAAAGCACTGTATAACTACCATGGCTAAAATTAAATATTTACACTGTTAGATGTAAGTAATGTTAGATGTAAGTTAATGTTGATCATTTTAACTTTTGAAATATACTTTTACAAACAGCTCAATCTGTTTGCAACTCATTGCAAAGGTATTTGTCTTACACAACTTGTTTACTGAAGTAACAGAAGCACCAAAAGAATGCTTCCTTTGTTTCAAAACTTGTTGTTCCTGAGTTTGGCCAAAACTGACCAGAGCTATTGTGTGAAAACTGTCCGAACCTGTTTTCCTTGTAAACTTCCAACCCACCAAGTGAATAAAAGACTGAGACGACCATTTGCTAAGTGGACTCGTTCTCCGACTTTTTAGGAAACGTTCCCACTTTGCAAAGTTCTATATGAAATGCTAACTCTTGTTTCTTGTGTGATCCTTTTAGTAGATATGTTGCTGCAGAGTTTGGTTTGAGAAAACCTATCATACACTTTTTCATAATGGCATGTTGCTGTTTTCCCAACCACAATCTGTTAGTGTTCTTGTATAAAGTCTGTCTGCTGAACACTGACCGTGGCTCTGCTGATGGTGATGGCTGCTGAATTATTAGTCTACTCAATGAGTTTTGGACTGACTAGATGGGCAGACTGTTGCCAACTTGGTAAATTTGTGCCATTATTACAGTTTTCAGACACCTTTAGCATCTTTTATTATTTAAGCAATTATTTTTTATTGGAAAGCAAACTTTTGATGCAAAAATCCCACAAATACTAGCTAAAAGTACATAATGTATGTACTTAACAATAACACAGTCTCTGAAAGTATTTTAGTGTTGCCAAGGTCTTAATTTGCTATGGTTCAATAAAGAACTTTGCATAGATAGCACTTTGAGATTTTCATTAATGAAAAGTGCGTTATAAATTGAATTCATTATTATTATTATTATTATTATTATTAAGAAACTTTTTTTAACTGTCTCAAAGTACTTCATTTCAGCACAAGCATGAAATGGGAAATTTTTTTTGTGGATACCAAGCATTTTGATCGAAAATCTAGTTAAAAAAAACATGTAGTACTGTAACGTTGACGCGGTCACTCAAGCACCAGATGTTTTGCTCTTACCAACAATTTATTCAGGAACAATAATTACAGGTTAGCTAACTCCGAGCCACTGTTCGGCTGTAGCTCACGCCGAAGCTCCTCAGCATCACAACAGGTGCATCCTGCTGCATCATACAGACAGAGCAACAAAAAAAACACCCCATAATCATTTCCCAACAACCCCTGCAGCACAACAGGATATGTCATGTACAGGAACCGACAAAAACCTGTCCGGAGGACCTACCGGTACTTAATTTTTCCTTTTTCTACCTAGATTACTGAGATGAATCAGGACATTTAGAGACAAAAATGCAATGTAGTGCAATGTAATTGACAATTTATTTTGAATTTTAAGCATATTTAACATTGCAAAATGTCTGTGATGCTTACATTTTAATAAATGCACAACAAACCTGAGCCTGATGACTGGATCTTGAAGGAGGCCCACTCCTCCGATATGGAGACCCTCTTTTCAGTCAGGACACCAGTTGACGTTATGGTACTGCAAACAGCACATCCTGCAGGAAGTAAATAAAAATTGTCATAATTGTATATTTTTTAATATTTCCTGATACCAGTAATAATACTAGAATCTACTGATTCACTAGACTGTAAGCATGTGTCGACAATTACATTCATTATTACCTTTCATTATTACTTGCATACACTTTTGCATTATGACCAACTAAAACGTGAAAATGAAATGATCACACACACACACACACACACACACACACACACACACACACACACACACACACACATATATATAATTTCTCATGTAATATACTGTACTAAACTTTTGAAAGATATGATTATCAGACTATTTTAAAATTATCAAGTCATAATATGTTAATGTTGGAAATATATCAATTAAACCTTATATACAAATTGGTTCCCATATTTTTTTATATTTACCTAATTTTTTGTTCCTCCATTCCAACCAGGGA
>JBBPBX010000258.1:11514-22765 GCA_038048925.1 Garcialebias charrua
TTGATTATTAGTGACAGACTTTGTCACAAACAAATCATTTTTATATTCACATATTTATTTATATGAAATGTTACTGTAAAATTCTGGACAGTAACCGTGTTTCCATCAAGGTTTCTTGATGCGCATTTTGGAGTTTGGCATCAGAAAAGGTCGATAAAAACATGCATTTACTTGCTGCTTGAGCTAGCTTCAGCTAACTTGTACTAGCCAACACTTACCTGGGGAAATGCAGATATCAACCTCATTATGGCTGGTTTCGGCCGTCGAACTGGTAGGTTCTTCTAATGTTGTCTCTGTAGCTTCGGGTTCAGCTGGTTTATAAAAACATTCAAAAAGTGTAGCTTGTTTCCTTTTCATTTTGAGTCTGTCGTCGTTAGCGAAAATGCTCTACCTACACCGTCTGTCCCCTGCATCCCGAGCAGCCAATCATAAAGGAGCTTCTTAAGAAACCAATCACAGAGCAGAGAACTATGGTAGTGAGCTCAGCTCAGCCAATGGCTGTGAGCCTCACGTACAACAGAGGAACACGAAACTATGGCAACCGCGAGAGTTGCGGCGCAGTGAAGAGTCCTTATGAGCAGCGAACATAATCTATCTTTATGCAACGCGTGTTTGTTGTCACGTTACGTATCATTGGGCACATTTAAGTGGTTATACGGAAATCCCCAAGCTTTTCTAGTGGGTATACGGCGTATACCTGCGTATCACGTAGACTACACCACTGCCTGAATCCCAATCACCCCAGGTGTTTCCCACTCTGTCTAATTAGCAAGGTTAAACAAGAAGATCATGTCAGAATGCCTAGATCAAACAGAACCCAGCAGGAGGAAGATAACAATCTTTGAGTTCCATGCCCGTGAATCAGACAAGACTACCCAGCGGGACAAGGAGAGGAGAAAGTGAGAGGAGGCAAATCCCGTCATCTGGTGGGGCGGTTTCCAGCTGGAAGAGTTCATACCTGCCCGGAGATGAAGACTCCGTAGCCGCAAGATAGATACTCGCAACCCCTCTTCTGGTGGAAGAGAAGAGAAGAGGAGATCCCAGTTATGTTCTTTAAGCCCAGGCACTCATCTATTCAATTCAATTCAATTTATTTATACAGCGCCAAATCACAACAAAGTTCTCTCAGGGCACTTTACAGGAACATTCCCATATATAGAAAAGACAATTAGTAAAGTTCTTTATCTAAGGAAGCAGCAGACAAGTTGAATCTTTGTCACAGTCTCCCATCCTGAGCAAGCACAATGGCAACAGTGGAAAGGAAAAACTCTTTGTCACAGTCTCCCATCCTGAGCAAGCACAATGGCAACAGTGGAAAGGAAAAACTCTTTTTTAAAAGGAATAAACCTCCAGCAGAACCATGCTCAGGACAAGTGGCCATCTGCTTGGACCGACAGGGTTGAGAGGACAGAAAGGAGAGACAAATGAACACAGAATGGTAGGTCCAGATATAGGTGTAGGTGTACCTGAAAGACAAAAAACAAAACCTAAGGATGGAAAAAATAATTACAAACACAAAACAGGTTGAGCGGAGTAAGTAAAGACAGTAGCAGAGTGAAAAAAGTGTGGTCAATTTGTCCTCCAGCAGTCTATGTAAGGCTGGCACCATCTAGTGGGCATCCCTTGTCTGTGCACCCTTATGTTCGACCAGAGTCGAAGGGAAACAACTCAGCAGAAATGCAAGACTTTAAAGATTCACAAAACTTTATGGGTGAACAAATAGCAAAATTATCAGCAAAACTGGATTCCCAGGCCAATCTGGTTAAGGAAATAAGACAACTGAAAGAACTGATAATTAGCAAAGACAATAAAATAGCTGAACTGGAACGAAAAATAGATGACTTTACAAAAGCAAGACAACTTGGTGATCTCAGGACTTGATGTTAGTAAGTGTCGGACATATGTAAAAGCTCTTACTAACACTAACCAAACGGAGAATTCACCACAGGAAGAACTACAGACTCTGGAGGAGCATGTAGTTACTTTTTTACAGAACAAGAACATTAACATAGAACATGGGGACATTTCGTTCTGTCACACCCTGCCCAGTAAATCACCAAGATTCAAACCGTCAGTAGTCGTCAAGTTCATTAGCAGGAAGTTAAAAAACAATGTAATTATGCAAGCAAAAAAAAAATCTGCGGGGATCAAACGTTTACATAAACGAACATCTAACCAAAAAAATGGAAACATTGCACATCAAGCAAGGTTGTTAAAAAAACAGAACAAAATAGCATCAACATGGACAAGAAATGGATACATCTTTATCAAAACACAGGAAGGGTCTCAGCCTAAAATGATAAAAGAACTGAAGGATCTGGATGAACTCAGGAGATGAAAAATTACAAATCAATGAAACAACTCACACTCAAAATGGACAAAATATACAGTGAAATGAACAAATACATTAGAACATGACAACATACGAAGACTCAGAACCTAAAATATATAATGTTGAAAATGTGATTGATGCAAAAAAAATTCCTGTAATAAAAGATAGCGAATATTATAATGAAGAGCAGTTTAATGACATCAATATATCAAATGGAGTTCTCTCTATTATTCACTTTAATAGCAGAAGTATAAATGCAAACATATCCAAAATAACAGATTACTTAAAACAGTTAAATAGAACTTTTACGATAATAGCGCTGTCAGAGACATGGCTCAATGATGATAACACAAGTAATATTCACATCGAGGGGTATGAATTATATCATATGAACAGAAATAATAAAAGAGGTGGTGGAGTCGCTCTATTTGTCAATAATGAAATAAAATGTAAATTAAATAGTGAAATGTCAATAATAGTTGATAATATTATGGAAATGATAACAATAGAAATAATAAACAAAAACGATAAAAACATAATAATAAGTTGTGTATATAGATCACCAGGAGCAAATATAGAAATATTCACTGATAAAATCTTGGAGCTAATGGAGAAGAGTTTTAATAAAAAAGTTTTTTTGTGTGGAGACTTTAACATTGATATGGGAAATAAAACAGATTCAAATAACATCAGCACATTTATAAACTCAATGTACAGTTTAAATATGTATCCATTGATATCAAAGCCAACAAGAATTACAACTCATAGTGCCACAATAATTGATAATATTTTCACAAATATAACAAATGGGGATGTGATAGGTGGTATCTTAACGACCGACTTAAGTGATCATTTACCAGTTTTCACAATCTATAAAAATGATCAAAGCATCACAAAAGCAGTTACAACGAAGAAAAAGATCATAAACACGTCAAAAAAAGTTTTGGAAAAATTAAAAGAGGATCTAGATAAACAAGACTGGAATGAAGTGTATGTTGATGATGTGAACAGAGCATATGATGAGTTTATGAATATCTTGGAAGCTCTGTATGAAAAAAATTGTGTGCAAACAAATTACACAAAGAGAAATATGGTTGACCAACCATGGATGACAAAAGGGTTGAGAAATGCTTGTAAAAAAAAAAGAACTATTTGTATTCATGTTTCTTGAAATTGCGAAGTCAGAGCGCTGAAGAAAAATATAAAAAGTATAAAAATAAATTAGTAGGGATTATAAGGAAACATAAGAAAGAATATTATAGTAAATTATTAGATAAAAGTAATGGTGATATGAAAGCAACATGGCGAGTAATGAATAGTGTTCTGAAGAATCATAAAGCAAAAACTGGTATTTCAAAATATTTTGTAAAAGACAACGATGAAGTTCATGATGAAAATGAAATTGTAAATGGATTTAATCAATATTTTGTGAATGTTGGATCAAGCCTTGCAGCTAAAATACCAAAGGTAGATAATAATGTGATCCATTCAATTACAGGTTGTGCAAATAGTATTTTTCTAAATGGAACTAACAAAGAGGAAATAATGAATGTAGTAAAAAATCTTACAGACAAGAGATCAAAAGACTGGGTGGACATGGATATGATGTTTGTAAAGGACATAATGAGCCATGTTATTGAGCCGTTTACATATGTAATTTATCATTTTCAACAGGAATATTTCCAGATAATATGAAAGTAGCTAAGGTAGTTCCTCTTTTTAAAAATGGTGATAAATGTGTGTTCAACAATTATAGACCTATATCCTTGTTACCACAGTTTTCAAAAATTCTTGAAAAACTATTTGTGAACAAGAAAGTTAATTCTCAATAGTCCAGGTATCAAATCCGCTCATTCTCAATCAGTTCATCTGGACAGTTTCTTTTTAGTAGAAACGTTTCACCCTCACTCCAGAGGGCTTCGTCAGTCAGAGTAGTCCAAAGCAAACTGAAGCTACTCCACCAAGTAAACAACTTAAGTGGACCAACCAGTTTGCTGTAGCCAAGATGGTTTCTGGAGTGAGGGTGAAACGTTTCTACTAAAAAGAAACTGTCCAGATGAACTGATTGAGAAAACTATTTGTAAACAGACTAGATCAATTTATAGATAAACAAAATATTCTAAGCAACAGTCAGTATGGGTTTAGAGCAAAAAACTCTACATCAATGGCTCTCATGGAATTAATGGAACAAATAACTACTGCTGTCGATCAAAAACAATATTGTATCAGTATTTTTGTTGATTTAAAAAAAGCATTTGATACTATTGATCACACCATTCTCCTTGAAAAATTGAACAAATATGGTATTAGAGGACCAGCATTACAGTGGGTATCTAGCTACTTGAAAGATAGGAAACAATTTGTACAAATAAATGATGTAAGATCTGACCTCTGTAATATCACATGTGGAGTTCCCCAAGGCTCTGTACTTGGACCAAAGCTATTTATTTTATATGTGAATGACTTGGTAAATGTGTCAGGACTCCTTAAATGTGTACTTTTTGCTGATGATACCACATTTTTCTGTTTAGGTTGTAACTGAACACAGAGCCAATCTGCCAATTATATTTAAGGGATATAATACTTGTCAGCTTGCTGACCAGCACAATATTCCAGAAGAAGTTGGAGCAGACTTGACCTGACCCAAATTCATTCACGAGTTCACTCTTTTTCCGGTATTAAATTGCTTTGATGTGACTGAACTAAATGTAATTTCACGAGAAACTTCAACATATGTTGGTCCACCAGAAGATAGACCTTTTATTGAAATAATCATAAAAGTACATTAAACATTTGTATCGATATTAGCTCTGATTTACTAACTACTTTGACAAGAATTCAAATTAAAAACAAACAGACAGAGTCTAACTCCTGTTGGCACATTTACTTAACAGATTAATGGCTTAAGAAATATAAGATTAAGGAGGAAGAAGTGAAAAATGAAAGCTAAGTTTAAAGGAAGTTAATTATTTTGAAATGACAGGGTGACACTTTCCCAACACGAGTTCAGCTGGACTTCTCACACGTTCAGAACACAATCAACGCCTCGTTACCTGTTGACGATACGTCTCTGGAGATAAGAGTTGAAGTTTTGTGGACACTAACGGACTGTGTTGTCCAGTTCACGTCCAAATGACTTCCGCGCGTGTGTGCTGATTCAGACGAGCAAAAAGAGCGCTTCTCCCGGCGGGAACAGAGTCAGCTCCTGACTAAGTTTCAAAATAACACTCCCAGAAAACAAATTCTTTCAGAAATGAGTGAATAAGGCACAGCAAGGCTTTACAGTGACTCTGCTGAGAACGTAGGTCTAATTGACACAATGACCACCACGTTTCCAGCTTTTTCCAGAGGATAAAACCAGTTGTTGAGTTAGTGGTCCCTCTTTGCACCAACGAGTCTACAGGAAGTGTCCCTTTAAGAAGGGGGTGTGACTTAGTCAAATACTTCCTGCTGATTGGTTGTCTACCACTAGAGAGGGAGTGACTTTTGCAAGTCAGTGAGTCTGAGTGACAGATAGTGGCAGACATGAAATAAAGAGAAACATGCATCAGAACGTGCAGGTGTGAACAAACCATGAATTCTGTTTTGAGAACAGATTAATTGTTTTTAGAAAGGACGGGAGACAGATGATAAGTTATATCCACAACTTTCCTTCATTCCAAAACACTTCAAACAACACGAACGGATTGTTCAGTCAACTTTAGACAGTTATTCTGCATAAAGCAGACAGTTTAAGACAAAGTCTTCTGACATGTTCTCTTAACTTTGGCATATTTAAAATATACCAGCTTAGTAACAGATCATACACATACTAAGAACATACTGTTGATTAATTCTGAATTAACACACATTAAAAGAAAGTTCTTTCTGATTGATTGGTGTTCATTAATTCAAAATAATTGTAACAAAATAGTGTCCACTTGTCTTCTTCAGAGCTCAAGAAAAGTGTAACACTCAGAGTTTCAGAGAGATGTGAAGAGGTTTAAATCCCATAACGGACATGAGAGTGCTGCTGTATTGCTACAAGGTGAAGATATAGAACAATGTTGGAATTGATAAAGACAGAATTTGTCAAGATACAAACTTGGTTTAAAATAAATAAATTATCATTAAATCTAGAAAAAACTAATTACAGATATTCAGTAATAAAAAGAAAACTGTTGATGTTCCACTCAAAATTGAGGGTGTTGAGATTTGTAGAGTGAATGAGGTGAAGTTTTTGGGTGTCATTATTGATGACAAACTGACATGGAAACAACACATAAATTCTGTAAGAATAAAAATAGCTAAATCGATTGCAGTACTGTACAAAGTCAGAGACCTATTGAATGATAAAGCTCTGTATTTGTTGTATAACACAATCATTGTTCCACACTTAATCTATTGTATTGATGTTTGGGGGAATGCGTGTAAAACAATCACAAAGCCTATTTTTGTATTACAGAAAAGAGCTGTAAGAATTATCACTAGAAAACATTACCGTCATCCATCAAGTACATTATTTTATCAACTGAAGTTATTGAAGTTCCATGATTTGGTAGACTATAATATTTTATCAGTTATGTATAGGGCTCAGAATAATGCATTACCTTTAAATATCCAAATGCATTTTGTTAAAAGACAAAGTTGTTATAATCTTAAGGGGACAGAGATGTTTGTAAAACCACAATTCAGAACTAGTTTGAAGGGACGTTCTACCTCAATCCAGGGAATTAGATTATGGAATGGCTTGGAGAATGTAGTTAAAAATGCCAAGTCAATGTTTACATTTAAGAAAATGATCAAAACGAATGTGTTAAAAAAATATATGAAATAGCGTAATGTGTATTGTATTAGTTAGAAAATTAGAAAGAGTTAGTCATTTTGTACTGTTGGTTGAAGATTATTATTGTTTAATCTGATTGTTGGAAAAAAGGGGCAGATATAATAAGATTTATTCTTCTTTCTGCTACCTTTCATTTTTTATATTTTGTACATTATCATTTATGGGATTGTCTTGTATTGTTTCTTTTGTAAAAAAAAATGAACAAATTTAATAAACATAAACATGTTGTCTCATTTAGTCCAGATTAATTCCTCCTTGTGTTCCCAGCTGTTGGTAATCACATCCTGTCTTGTCTGTGTATATAAGTCTATCTGTGCGTCTTGTCCTTGGTCACGTCATCGTTGAGTCTCCCCTTGATGTGTCCTGTCGTGTTCCAGTTTCCAGATTGTGAGTGGAGAACCAAGTCCAGGAAGCAGAGGATGTTCAGTCAGACAGGCTAACAAAACACAAAATTAACACCATTGAAATTTATGGAAATGAGGGATTTAAGTGATTGTTAAGCTGCATTAAATCCATTTTAAATATTGTAAAATAGAAATTTTCCTGTTCTTTTCTTGGAAGAGAAGTGTGCATGTAAGAAATATGTAGCAGCTGACTGGACTCATCCAAAGTGGTTCAGACTGAAATCCTCAATAGGAGGATAAAATGTCACCAACAAATGCTTTTTTTTTCTTTAAATAAAATTTTAAAGGTATTTCATTCCCGACTTTTTTTCCCCTCCCACTGACACTAAAACACACATGAGGGGCTTTACAGTTATTGTTTTAAATATTTGTTGTTGCAGGAGCATTTGGAACAGTTAGTCAATGAACAGCTGAAGGCTGAGGTGGATGAGCTACTCAACAGCTCAGCCCTTGAGACCTTATCCAGAAACCGAAAGTTATGCACTATAATTCACATTCCCTGAAGGAAGGGAACGAGGTGCAACATATGACTTTGGGAATTGCGCCGCTGCGCGGTTCACCTGAAGTAATATATTCACGCCTTTACATAAGGGGGGCGTCAGCATCACCACAGAGGCCCCCGCCCTCTTGGTATAAAGACGCGTGCGCCCATCTACATTTCTCCAAGTGCACTTCACCGAGCTTGGGCATTGAAAGGGCAAACATGTGTTGCACCTCGTTCCCTTCCTTCAGGGAACGTGAGTTATGGTGCATAACTTTCAGTTCCCTTGTCAGTCAGTCCACTCGGGGCAACATATGACTATGGGTATGTAATTCATTCACGCCCTGAAAATGCTCTGGAAAAATGCATGCTTGTGAGAACTTCTGCCTTTATACTTTAGGCGTTTTAGCTGTTCTCTACTTTGTGTTAGAGGGAACAGCCTGAGTGACTTCACATGCTGTGACATCCAAATTGTAGTGTACAGTATATTTTTAATAAATAGATAAATGTACAGTACTGTACAGTCACCAAGCACTTAGCCTATCCTAACACAGTTTTTAAAGATGAAGGAGTCAGTTGAATTGTCTCCCTCCTCCCTGCAGGCTCCATAGGGAGCTTGCTCCCTTTATGTGAAAGGGAGACAATTCAACTTATTCCTTCATCTTTAAAAACTGTGTTAGGATAGGCTAAGTGCTTGGTGACTGTCCAGTACTGTACATGTATTCATTTATAAAAATTAAATAAAAAATTTAAAAAAAAATTTTTTTTTTTTTTTCCTACTTACGAATTTTTGACATACAAGCGCCCCCTAGGGACGGAACTCGCTCGTAAGTCTGGGACTACCTGTATATTTTTAATAAATAGATAAATGTACAGTACTGTACAGTAGGGATGGGAACCGAGAACCGGTTCTGTTAGAGAACCGGTTCTTAATAGTCCAATTCCATGGAATTGTAGGATGCTTGTCTTAACGATTCAGCTTATCGGTTCTGCAGACTCCTGGTGGTGACGTATTTAAGCGCTGACATCACAGACATGCGCCGCGCCCGAGTGGTGGTGGCGTGGTGGTGTCTATATAAGATATCTATGATGTTCAAAATGGCGTCGCGGAGGAAGCGCTCAAGCGTTTGGCTTCATTTCACGAAAAAAGATGAGACCAGGGCTACTTGTAACGCATGCAACGCGTCCATTACGATAAAGGGAGGAAATACGTCGAACATGCAGAAGCATTTCGCCACTCAGCATGCGGTGACTTTGAAGAAATGTACCGTTTTTAACACGCTGCTTGGAGGAGAAGTGGAGAGAAAGCGTCCACCTCCGTTGTTACAGGCAGGTAACGTCAAATTCTTTCACTTGTTACCTTTTAGCTATACTGCTTCCACTGTATTTTATAAATAATCTCCCTCTCCTGTAACATTTAGTTGACGAGGATTGCCGGAGTCTGGCTGGCTCAGAGGCTAGTAGTGTTAGCACGAGTGGAGCTAGCACACCAACGTTAGCTTCTCCTTTCATGGAAGCAGGGAGAAATAAAATGACTGAGGCAAGAACAAACGAATGTCATCGATCTGTTACCAGATTTGTGGTGAAAGGTTTGCACCCTTTTACAACAGTGGAAGCACGTGAATTTCGGTAAGAAAATATTTAAATGATAAATATCAAATTGTAAGTTGTCAGTTTAACAAGTTCAGTTCTGTTTCTATTCCGACCTGTGGCCAGATACTTCCCATCCTCCAGAAGCTGGAAAAACATTACACCGTGCAGGCAGATGACTCTGCTTTCAGCAGGAGTATTAAAGAAAACATCTGGAATGATCTTTCCAAACGTTACAAAGTAAATTTGTTAAATAATGACTAGTAATAATAATTTACACCAAACTTAGTAAACTATCTTCCCTTTCCCTAAATTTTGTTTTCCTCCATTTTAAATTTCAGGATGACTGTATCCAAGCGTTCCTTGAAGAAGCGACTGTTATCGACCCCAGATTTAAATCCATGTTGATTGATGATGAGAATAACATCTGGGACAGGATCAGGGCAGCTGCCAGCGGATTCGGATGTTATCAGTCCATTCTATGGGCGCTATCAACCGTTATCATCCCCATAGAGTATGGGAGAAACTGTACAGTCTACGTACTAGCATGTTTGAAAGAACGTTATCAGCGTTTTAATGGCTGTTATCAGGGGGCGTGTTTCCGCGAACCCGGAAGTGGTGTGTTTTTGTGTTTTGCAGCTTATGTAACTGTTTCCCTCAACCTAACCTTAAGCCTGACCCAGATGTCCAACCCTAAACCTAACCCCAGCTCACCCTTGTGCCTAAACCTAACCAAGACCCTAAACCTAACCAAAGAGAGTGAAATCGAAACCTAACCACGTAAGTAAACGGAGCCTGCTGTCATCCATTGTATCGGTATTTGAAACATGCTAGTGTGGTGGACCACTAGGGGCAGGGCCGGATTTATGCAGGGGCTTACAGGGGCTTGAGCCCGGGGCCCCGGAATTTTAGGGGCCCCCAGAGCCTCCGGACCCGCCCCCTAAGTTTTTTTTTGTGCACGGATAGTCTCAAACACGTTGTCTCACAAAGGAGAAAACTGTTCTTGTTAGGTTTTATGTAAAACTGGATGATTTTATCTTTTATTCGCTTCAGCGCGGCCGGTCCCCTCCCGCTGCCGGCGGGGGAGGGAGGGGGTGTGTGCGGCCGGTCCCCTCCCGCTGCCGGCGGGGGAGGGGGGGTGCGCGCAGCCGGTCCCCCACCCACCGCTGGTGATAAGGAAGAGAAAGTGGAGGTGAATGGAGAAATAAAAAGTGCAGGAACGGAGGCAAAGGAGCTGGTGTAGGAGAAAGCAGGGGCGGCTGTTGCTGCAAGCGTGTTGCAGGGAAGTTTGTGTTGAAGTCCAGGCAACAATAGCTATTCAGTGATTTTATTTTGTGATGGAAGCATCATATTCTAGTTTCAAACCCTAACATGTGGTTTTGTATTTAACCAGTTCAGGGTTGTTTGTAGTTTGTGACAACTGGCATATTAAAGTTGTAAGTTGTGAAAACTTACTATTCAGTCATTTTCTGCTCATCATCTGAACCAAAGCAAAACAAACAAACATATATATATATATATATATATATATATATATATATATATATACATATATATATATATATATACATATATATATATATATATATATATATATATATATATATATCATATATATA